>JAJEJO010004086.1:85823-137842 GCA_020662805.1 Glaucomys volans | reverse complement strand
AAAAAAAAAAAAAAAAAAAAAAAAAACCATCTCAAAATAAAAAATAAATTATTCAGAGAGCTGGGAATGTAGGTCAGTGGTAGGGCCCTTGCTTAGCATGTGCAAGGGCCTGGGTGCCAGCCCCAGAGCTTGGGGAGAAAAAATAAGGGGTGAAGCCAAGTCAGTGCTCGTGGACCTGGACTTGTCCTTCTGAAGAAGTTAAAGTTTTTCAGACCCTTAGGAAATGCTTTAAAATGCACACAATAAGAATACATAAAAGATCTAGGAGTAGTGGGCACACGCCTGTGATCCCAGCTATTCAGGAGGCTGAGTCAGGAAGAAGACAAGTTCAAGGACAGCCTGAGCAATTTAGCAAAACCTGGTGTCAAAATAAGGGTTGCAATTCAGTGGTCGTGTTTGCTGAGCAAGCATGAAGACCTGGGTCAAATATCTAATACCTAAAATAAATAAAGAGATTGAACAAAGTATTCATGCAAAGAAGAAAAAGATGCTTCAAGCTGGGCCTGGTGACCCACACCCACTAACTCAGGAGGCTGAGGCAGAAGGATCGAAAGTTCAAAGCCAGCCTCAGCAACTTAGTGAGGCCCTAAGCACCTTAGGGAGACCTGTCTCAAAATATAATATAAAAAAGACTGGGAATGTGGCTCAGTGGTTAAGTACCCTGGGTTCAATCCCAAGAAGGAAGGAAGGAAGGAAGGAAGGAAGGAAGGAAGGAAGGAAGGAAGGGAGGGAGGAGAAAGAAAAAGAAAAGAAAGAAAGAAAAGAAAGAAAGAAAGAAGACTCATACTCAGAATTAGTCCTTTAAAACTCATTACATTTGACACCAAAACCCCCAACTCCCAAATAGTGGTTTCACTGACAGCGAAGGCCTTAGAAATTCACAGCTCAACACAGCAGATCCTGCACCTCCTCAGCCACTGCGTGTAAGGAAATTCTATTAGCCGTGAGAGGTCATGATGCCACCCTACCACAAACAGCTTCATTTATTTAGGACTCACATGCATATCAGAAAAATAACCCAATACACCCACTCAGAAGCAGAGGCAGGACAGTGTGAAGAGACAAGAGACAGGTCTCACTCCCACCCACACAGATAGCCAAAATATGGTCACAAGGGGTTGGAGTTGTGCCTGGCTCAGTGGTAGAGCTCTTGCCTGGCATGTGTGAGGCCCTGGGTTCGAGTCTCAGCACCACACATAAATAAAATTAAACAAAAGATCCACTGACAACTAAAATACATATTTTATATATATAGTCACAAGATACTCCCTTCAGCACCAGCACTAAGACCCAGTCTTCAGTGTGGCAGTGAAGAAACTTTCACCTGTTTTCTCTGAAGTCAACAAGACCAAGAAGCATCCAGAAGAACCGCCTCTGACTGCCAGCGGTGGCTGGGCTTGCAGTCAGAAGAGAAGAGCTGTCTGACCCAAAAGTACACGGAGCACAAAATCCCGAGGCAGGCTGCCCGAAGTTGTGATGGGGGACACATGGGAAGTAATTTCTGCTAAGATCCATTTTCATTTCGCCCACCTCTGATTCACACCCAGCTGCCACATCGGCTGTGCTTAGAACTTCCTCTTCAGAAAAAAAGCCTGGGCTCCTGAATCAGATCCTCTCGTCCCCTGAAGCACTATGGGCTGGCTCCCATGCTCCCATCTTGCCAGCAAGTCCTTCATGGCTGTGGTTTCAGCTTTGAGCAACACCAGGAAGCACTTCTCTAGAATGAACACCTGTTAAGCTCCAAGGCTCTGGAAAACACCTGCAGACCCACCCCAATCCAGCTTCAGGGGTCTGGGTATGCCCTGTGCCCCAGGGTTTCCATAAACTCAGAACTGCCGTTCTGGAACCCAGTGCTGGGGTTACGCTCACATGCATACTGAAACCAGAGCCCTGACGCATTCAGATCAGGCATCTGTGCAGTCTGGTACACAGGAGAGGCTGAAGAGAAACTGAAGGGATGAACTTTAAAAACAGAAGAGAAGAAACCCATTTAACTGAGGAAACAGATGACTGTTTAAATGGAGCATGCAGAATATCATGATAGACTTTTTTGCTTCCCTGAAAGTAATTGTCTGCAAACGAAAAATCAATATTCTCTGAAATCAGAAAAGGCCAAAGGTTTGAGACAACACTAACATTTCCATCCACTAAAACAAGCACCTAATAGCTGGGAGAAAGTGAATCAAACTACGAGATGGTTCTGTAGCACCAATGAATGAGGCAAATCTCATTAACCCTCCAGGTCTGAGTCAGATAAGTAGGTTCTGATCTGCCAGGAACAGAAGGGAAAGAAGCCATGGCAGCAGCACTGGGGAACTAGGTTGTGATTAATCACCAATTTAATTATACCAGAAGAAAGAGATTTGCAAAGGCTGATCTTTAACTCAATATCTATCATCCAAAACAAACAACTATCTGGGTGTGGTGGTACTCGCCTGTAATCCCAGCTACTCAGGAGGCTGAAACAGGAGGACAGCAAATTGGAGGCCAGACTGGACAACTCAGTGAAACCCCGTCTCAAAATTTAAAAAAGGTCTAGGGTGTAGCTCAGTACTGGAGCATTTACTAGCTGCATGAGGTCCCTGAGTTCAACCCCCAATACTAGCCAAAATTGAAAAATACACTGAAAATTACATCCAGGTCAATGCACTGGCAGTAAGAAAGTTTCTTCACAATACCATTAAAGTTGATGATGGATATGCTTAAAAAGAAGAAAGCAGGCTATCCTACACCAAGAACACAAGTAGGCCCGTTGGGGTTTGACAAACCCTTGGGTCGCTCTGACCTCAAAGACACCACTTTCCAATTTTAACATATATGCCCACACAAAGAAACAGAGCAGAGCGGGCACTCCCCAAGGTCCCTGAGGGCCAAAATAAAATGCTCTCTAGTAATTACCATAGATAGAAAAGAAGTTGGTCTTCCTGAGTGACAGAGCAGAACACAAGAAAAACCACCAGCAACAAAAATGTCGTAAACAAAATTACACAGTCAACAGTAAACTGAGAGAAAAGTGGCACTGCTTCTCAGTGAGAGAAGAAAAAACATGTGTGGAAAATGCAGGAACCGGAGAGGGGGGTTGTCTGGGGGCTGCAGAGGCTGCCAGGGTGCCAGGAGCTGGTGCATCCCAAACACAAACTAGGATCCAAAGACAAGTCATTTTCTGCTGTACAACCAGCAGTTTCTCTATTTTTTTTTAAATCTATAGTTTAAAATAATAGTCCCCTGGGTATTGATTATTTTCTCTAAATTTATTACAGAATAGCTCAAGGGTTTTGTAACTTCTGGGAATTAAAGAAAGTCAAATAAAATTACCTAGATTTTTTCCCCTCAGAAACAGAGAGCCCCTAAATACCTCTCAAATAAAACATTCAGCCCCTGTCGATAGCAACCCAGAACCCTCACTACGTCCTGTGCAGATGAGTTGCCTGTCTGAAGTGAGTTAAATAAACCCAATGATGTGTGCAGCTTAAGGCAGATCCAGGAGTCTGTGCTTAAAGGCTAATAATGAATGAGAAGCGTTAAAGAAAGTCACACATCTGCCTCGTGATTCTTAGTTGAAACTGCACTAAGTCCATACGTGATCAACAGCTGTTTTAGTCTGAAAATGACTTCATCACTGCAAAATCTCCCAGTATGGGGGCTGGGGTTGTGGCTCAGTGAAAGAGCACTTGCCTAGCATGTGTGAGGCACTGTGTTCGATTCTCACCACATAAGTCAAAGAAATAAAGGTCCATCAATGACTAATAAAAATATTAAAAAAAAAAAAAAACCTCCCAGTACTTCCCGTCACTCTTGAGCTCACTGCATTCCCAACAGCCTTCTAAGAGCTTCCATGAAGCAGTTCCCCTGATGAAGAAAGCTGCCCTTCCCAGATCCTACAGGTAGCCTGGCTCCAGCACTCCTGGTCTTAGGCCACTTGCAGCCTCTCCCCCTTATAGATGACCATTTTGCTTTGTACTAAACGCCTTAGTACATACACAAAGAAAACTCTGCACAATCACAATTGGAATATGAAAATCACAAACGTAATTTGTTTTATTTTTTGTTGGGTTGGTTTGGTAGCAGTGCTGAGGATCAAACCCAAGGCCTCAGGCATGCTAGTGACCCTTTACCACTGAACTCCTCACAACCCAAAGAAATGTTTTAACACAAAATAATGCCAAATATCAGATCACGAAAACAAATTCTCTCTTACTTCACCTCATTCCTGCATTTCCATTAATGTATATTATATTAATCAAACCCTAATACAAACTTCTTCCAACCAAGCATATCAACTTGAGGAAAAAATGTGCTTTCCCTTACGCAATAAGCATGATATACCAGTTAAGGAGGAAATTCCAGCAGTAATACACTCCATGTCTGGTTTTCTTAGGAAGAGTAATAGTTCTCATCCTTAAAGTGTTTGTTGGTGTGTGTGTGTGTGTGTGTGTGTGTGTGTGTATTGGGGGGTGGGGGGGTGTCTCAAAGAGATCAACTAACAAATTCAAAGCCTAAACCCACATCACCCCAAAAAAACTTCTTAGTGAAAATCAAGGAGTTTGGACACAAGTGACCTGGGTTTGAATCTTAGCTCTGCCACTTACTAGTTGAGTGATCTCAGGAATTTTACCTACGTACACCCATTGCTCATCAGTGACCTGAATGCTTGCTGCTATGTAACACAGCGAAGGTCTTGTCAAGGTTTGCAAACTACTTGATAAGCGTTACCGGCAGCAACAGCAGCATCCCAGGTGATACCTAACCCCTCACACACAAACTAATGAGGAACAAAGGAACAAAGACAACATTTCATTTTCAAAGACTGTACTAGTCTTCCTTTGCTGCTAACAAAGTCATAAATGCCTTAAAGCACAGACACACTCTTGTAGTTTTGGATTGCCAAAGTCCAAAGTAAGTTTCATGGGATTGAAATGACTGGGTGAGAAGGAGTGGATTTCTCTGGAAGCTTTGGAAGGTGTTATGGTTTGTATGGGGGGGGGGGGGGGTCACCCAAAAGCTCTCAATGATACAATGACACAAAGCAAAGAGGTTCAGAGGAAATATGATTGGATTATGAGAGCCTTAACCCAATCAGTGAATGAACCACTGATGGGATTGAGTGGTAAGGGAAGGCAGGTGGGGTGTGGCTGGAAGTGGGGCATTGGAGGCACAGTTCAGGGGTATGTACTTGTATCTATGGAGTCTCTCCCTCTTCCTCCCCCTCCCCCATATTGTGTGAGTCAATTCCCTCCACCACACTCTTCCACCATCATGTTCTGCCTCACCATGGGCTCCAACGAATAGAGCCAAGCTGTCTGTGAACTGAGACCTCTGGAACCGTAGGTCCCCAAATATACTTTTCTTCCTCTACAATTATTCTAGTCAGCTCTTTCAGTCACAGCAACCAAAAAAAGCTCTTTTATTTAAAACAGGAGGACCTAAAGGGGTGGCGGGCAACAGAAGAATGTAGGAACTTTGGATGGTGTAGAAGAAAAGGGGGCAGGAGGGGGTGGGGGAAGGAAAGATAGTAGACTGAAACAGTTTCTAATTGACCCTTGTAACTGCACTGCACCCACCTGGATTGTCTCCTGATCTGAAGATCCTTAAATCAATCTCCTGTGCAATCCATTCTAATCGGTGCAAGAGCGGTTCCAGGGATTAGGACTTAAGATGCACTGGAGGGCTATTATTCAGCCTCCGGAGAGAATGTGATTCCACCTTCACAGGTAAATAAAAGAAGAGTGTGGCATCTTCACCTGTGAGTGCAGGAGCAGGTGCTGCAGCTGTAGAACACCTCTGGGCTGAGCTCTGTGACACCTGTGCCAGGGTGAGCTGGCACAGAGGCAAAAGGCACCTGAGACCGGGCATTTCAGAACAAGGGTTTGACCTTCTTCCCATTTCTTATCTTACAGAACACAGGTAATCAGTTCCCTGAGTCTCTTCCTAGTGAAGGATGACCACCTGACTGGGTTAATGATCACTGGTGGGTCCAGATGGTGCAAAACTACCATCTCCTTTATGTTTCCCTAGAAACAAAAAAGCAATCGGGTATTCTGTCTAAAAAGAATGCCTTCTACACTGAAATCATGGAGTGGTATGGGGAGTGGAGAACTGGCTGAAGGGTTTTATTACTACTCTGATTTCTCAATGAAGAGGAGCATGGGATTCACAATGAGATCAATATGATGTGATACATTCCTACTTCCTAAGCCTAAAACTGACTGCCAGAATACCGTTAATGCAATTGC
Source organism: Glaucomys volans (assembly GCA_020662805.1). Classification (NCBI taxonomy): domain Eukaryota; kingdom Metazoa; phylum Chordata; class Mammalia; order Rodentia; family Sciuridae; genus Glaucomys; species Glaucomys volans. Next base: position 131,609 of record JAJEJO010004086.1, on the reverse strand, counting down.
ATCAAGCAACATAAGATTTCTGGATTAAAGTTTACATTTCTATTGTTCAAAAAGAGCCCTTCTTGATAGTGATGTCTTTTCCAAAACAGAGGTAACAGTTTTATTTTCCAAGCTCCCAAGAGTTCTGAAACCTAGCACTGAAGTAGAAATTTAATAAAGGATACTGTAAATGGATCAAAGCTTTCTCAGAGATAATAGGTACAATGAGTCAAGATATCTACTTAAGCATATATAAAAACAGACAAGATGCTCGATGCTCCATTAATCCCAATTAAAATCACAAGGATAATAGCTGGCCATAGTGGCACATGCCTGTAATCTCAGCTACTCAGGAGCCTGAGGCAGGAGGAATGCAAGTCCAGGCCAGACTGGCCAACTTAGTGAGAGGGAGACCCTGTCTCAAAATAAATAAAAAGGGCCAGGGATGTAGTTCAGTGGTTTAACCCTACATACAAAATCAGAGGGAGGACCAGTGAGTCACCATGTTGTACCCACCAGAATGCCTATAATCGAAAGGCAGACGACAGGAAGTATTGACATAGGTGTGGAGAAACAAACCATGGTGTTGCAATGGGAATGTAAGACGGCTTTGGGGAACAGCCTGACTGTTCCTTCTGAGGTCAGAGTGATGACATAATTTGGCCAATTCACTCCCAGGCAGGAGCCCAACAGAGGCAAAAAATGCATATCCACACAAAAATGTGTATACAATTATTCACAGCATAGTTTATAGGGATAAAGACAAAATCCACTTGCCCACCTGTCCATCCACTGATGAATGAATGCATACAATGTGACATTTATACAACGCAAGGATGCTGTTCAGCAATAAAGCACTATAGAGCTCAAAGCTGCTCACAAAGTAAAACCCTCTGCTGTGCTATATTCATTCACAAAACTTACACTCTTTTCACTTACAAGGAGTATCACTGGGGACTGAATTTAGACTCAAGACCCCACACACACACATACCCCGTGGACAGGAGAGTAAACAATCTGCAGGTCTTCTTTGTATCCCAGCAGAGACCTCCACACCACACCTGAGCCCTGCGCTCACCATGCTCACCACACTCAGCTCTGGTGCTCACATAGGAACCTGCTTTCGAGTTGGGGGAAAAACTTTTTGCCTATAACACGTCTTATTAGGAGAGCACCTTGTAAATGAGACATGACGTTAGTATTAACTCCTGAACTACTTCCTGTTATCCATCCAGGAGAGTTTTCCTTGCTTGGATAGAGTCTCAGTAATCTCAGCTAAGCATGATTGCTCAAATTTACAAAAACCTTTGATACTCTGTTTTATAAAGAGGTATATGATGATGGTTGAGTGCCCCTGGGTTCAATAATCCCTGGCACAAAATGCGTGTGCACACATGTATCAAATCTAAGAAACAAACAGGATTTCAGGAAGAAGGGAGTCAGGGAAGGGTACAGTTTGTGGGAGGAGGAAAGACCTCTGCGCCTACTGGAAGGAATGGTCAGGGCAGTGCAGGAGAGCTATAGAAAAGAAGGAAGGAAGGAAGGAAGGAAGGAAGGAAGGAAGGAAGGAAGGAAGGAAGGAAGGCAGGCAGGCAACAACATCTTTTAGATGCTTCAGGTCCTCATTCAGCAAGTGAATGTTCAATGAAAACACATATACAGGATTCACTCCTTTGTATCTGCTAATCAAGCAAAATCACAATACTTCCCCAATGTTTTACTTTCCCTGATTTCATTTACCTGAGCTCCAAAAGTATTACACGGAAAATTCTAGAAATAATTCTTAAGTTTTAAACTGATCACTGCTCTAAGTAGCATGATGAAATCTCACACCATCCAGTACAGCACTGCCCAGGACATGAGTCAGCAGTTTGTCAGGGTATCCGTGCTATATAGGCTACCCACTTGCTATTCACTTAGGTTACTATCCACTGTAATGGTACTTGTGTTCAGGTAACCCTGGTTTTAATAACGTCCCCAAAGTGTAGGACTAGTAATACTGGCAATTTTGGTACAGTGTACTCTTATAACCATTCTACTTTACTATTAGTTAGTAATCCCTTATTGTGCCTAATTTATAAATTAACCTATAGAAGTATATGTGTATGGAGACAGCATAGTATACACAGAGTGAATTCAGGCATCCACTGGGAGCTATGGTGGGTGAGAGGGGGCTAACGTAGTGTGAAGAATCTCCTGGAATGTGATCATCAGAGAAAGCAGGGAGTGGGGGGAGCTTGGAAGAAGCACCAGGGAGAGTGACTCAGGCTGTCTCTCTCCTGCCAAACGAAGCAGCCACAGATGCCAAAACATCCCATTTATAATGCTACACGAAAGTACACACATCAGTGGGCCACACAGCGAGTCTCCAGAAGCCTAAGATAACTTCCCAGTCAAATCCATAAAGCTGTCACTTCTGGGGGAGGGGAATCAGAAAATTTAACCAATAGTGAATAGGTTTGGCCCCCAGAAAAGAGCTGGGAATCAGTACAGTGCATGAGGCCTGTGTGATATAAACACCACACATACACACTCCCAAAATCTACATGCAACACCAGTTCACTTTAGAGGAAGAAGGCAAGATCCAGACTGAGTGAATGGCACTCAGATGGGCTCTTCTGGCCCCGCTGAGGGGGACAGCACTCTGAGGGGGACAACACTGACAGGCCTCATGCTTCCTCTCCCAGTGCCTTTCCAAGACAGTACCTGCCCTCACTGGACAGTTATCTGGTAGCTGTCGATGGGAGCAAAACAGGACAGTTTGGCTTACGTCCTTCCATCTTTTCCCGTAAGAACACATACTCGCCTTTCAGTATCTTCTCTGCCTCAGAAAATATCTTTCGGCCTCATTCATTTCCCTCATCGCCTGTTCAAGCACCCACTGCCCTTGTGTCCCTCATTTTCTACTCACTCTCAGGCCCCCACCAAACTTCATCCCTCTGGACTTTGCTTACAAAAGACTTACAAAAGACGATTATGCATGAAAATAAAGTCCAGAGGAAGGCAGTACCCTTGTGCTAAAGGTGGTAGCAGGCAAAGGGATCACCAGGCCTGAAGGCCCCTCGGTCTTCTTGCACTAGCCTGGGGCAGGGAGTCCTCCTGTCCCTTTGGGGTACCCCTTCTGGTTTCCTCTTTCCTTCCCTCAGGAGCTCCTCCTGCACGGTGAGTCAAAACCCATCAATGATCTTTTGCCAAAACTGCAATTATCAAGCTGCCAATGCCAAACCCAGGCCCACTTCTAAAACAGTGCCCTTTAATTTGTGCTCTACCTCCAGACTGAATGACCCTGGAAACAAAACGGAATTTTCCATCCTGGAAATCCTTCATGCTGAAACCCTGGGCTCAAGCTCTTCAGTCAACCTAGTTAGGCCCACGCACTCACGTGCCTCGCATGGGTCACAGAACGTGGCCAGGGTGGTGGGAGGAGAGTTTACCTGCCCACAGATTCCATTCTCAGATGAACATTTATTTTTAGCATCACCCATTACCAACAGGAAGCCACCATCTGGATTAAAGGGTAGGACTAAAAGAGAAATTGCGTCCTCTAGGACTGAAGGCCCACGTCCCCCACAGAAGAGGGATGGCCTTGCAGACAGGGGCCACAGTAAGTGACAGAAGGATATTGCCAACTGCAAGGTCCAAGGGGGAACTTGTGTTGCAATGTGGCTTAAATAATCTCACCAAAAACATTTTCCATTCCTAAGGTACACACCATGAACTTGAAACCCCTCTTCTTCAGCAGTATCCCTGGAGTTCTTTTCATGTCCTCACAAAGGAGTGTTAAACTTCAACCTCCACCCCCTTTGCCGCAATTGATATACTACCTAAATTATATTTTTAGAAAATATACTTGGCTTACCTCCCCTGAGTCCCTCACCACCAAGAGGTGGGAAGTAGCAAGTGCTAGGCCTCCGCAGCAAGCTGGCTTCACTCTTCCCACCCTGCTTCCTCCAGCTGTGCACGCCTCTGCACACCTCTGGAACTTGGTGGGCTCTCACTCTCCAAGTTCCAATGAGGAATAAAGGGTAACTTCAAATTTGATATTCAAAGACTAGAGAAGCAAGAGCAATTCTCTCTGCCTTTGCAAGTATAACTGAAGACCAAAAAGAAAACCCCAAACTTCCAGAACAAAACATTAAAATCAAATTAAAACTTCATGCCACTTCTACACATCAAAATTCTGAACCAAGCCAGACGCAGTGAAGCATAGCTGTAATCCCGGCAAGTTCCAGCCTCAGCAACTAGGTGAGACCCTGACTCAACATAAAAAGTACAAAGGGCTGGGGATTGCAGCTCAGTGGTTAAGCAACCCTGGATTCAGCCCCCATTACTCCTGGTCACAACCTGGGGTGGGTGGGGGAGTAGGTAACTGTCAGAGGTGTGGGCCAGCTGGAAAGAAAAGATAGGAAGATATATATATACACACACACATACATCAGGGCATTGATGGGTGGAACAGACCTGATGGGTCTGACCCTTACAAAGAAGAAAGCTGGTAAACGCTCTATTTATAGTGGAACACACCAAAGGGATTTGTAAGGAGCTTCTGCAGGAAAAGAAAGTAAGGGGGAAAACAGGTTGTTTGGGGCTTGGCAGGTTAACACCCATCTCCAGGGTTATGAGCTAAGGAAAGTGCCAGCCAGCATGGTCTGGGCTTTCTTCAACTGGGGAAATTCACACAGGAGTCCCCAGAAAAGTAGCCTCCTTGCCTTAGGATGGCTCAAAGAAATCCATAATTCACACACAGCTTCCAACACATTAACCCCTCCCAAAAAAGATTTTCAGCCAATCCATTTAAGTTTCCAAAATACATTGTAGAAGACACTGATCAACCCCATCCCCAAAAAATAATCTACTACAATGAAAATTAAGAAAAATATAAGAAAAAATGTCTTCCTGTAAAAAGAGATTTTAGATCACCATACCACCAACATATGCAAAGTATAATTGGGTTTGCTGGTTTGTTTTTAGTCCTGAGGGTTGAACCTAGGGGCCCTATCACTGAGACAGATCCCCAGTCCTTTTCTCACTTAGAGACAGGGTCTTGCTAAATGGCTGAGGCTGGCCTCCAAGTTGTGATCATCCTGCCTCAGCCTCCTGAGTTAGGATTACAGGTGTGCCCCACTGTGGCCAGCTCAGAGTGCAAATTTTTAAACCCCAAAACAATTGTGGTCTTTAAAAAGTCATGGGTATAACTAGTTTAGAATGACTCCCTTTTTGTCTCATTTTGTTGCTTATGCTCCCAAACAGAGCATATGCCTGGGAACCTAAAATGCTTTATGGAAAATGAAAGTCTCATAAATGCCCTCTGCCCCATGTCACCAGAGAATGCAAAATGGACTCCAAGTCATAAAGGTCAGAGTGTGAAAGGATGCTCCTAACCCGGAGCTCCAGTCACACACCATCCTGACTTCCCATTACCTTAAAAGGGTTTAAGACAGCATTATGGACAGCACTGCACCAACTTCTGTCCCCATGTCATCATTCTTGACATAAATTATAGCTAAACTGTCAAACTTGATGTTTCAATGTAGCACCTTCTAAGCTTGCTTACATGTATTCTCATGTTCTAGCAGCTCACTCGGGTGATTCAAATGCTGCTTTAAAAAAGCACTCCACCTCCTTTTTGCTGATATGATATGGTTCAATTACTCCAGAAGAAATAAATCTGCCCACTGCCCACATGTAATTACAAACACCCACATGCCTGTGGCCTCTGGGCTATGTTCAGGGCTGGGGATGTCACTCTGTGGTAGAGCATTTGCCCACCATGCATGAAACCCTGAATTCCCAGTACTGAAAAAAACACATGCATACAAACACACAAACAGCAACAGCAATACTGGAGCTATTCAGAACAGATAAGATTCAGAGAAACAGCCATGGTGGTTTCTTAAAATCATGGCTCCATACCCTTCTCCTAGAGAAAGGAAGAATTATGTACACAAGGGCTTCAAATGCAGAAAAGCAGGAAGGAAAAAGGAAAAAAAGCCACACCAAAGCCAACTAATCTGCCCTACAGACCAGAGAACCATCAGCATGGTAATTGAAACCAGCATTTGTGAAAGCTGAGCAAACTTAAAAGAAGTGCAAACATTCATAACAAGAGGAGGAGACTCATGGATTTAATTACTTCCACTATACATGACAATTAAGAATAAATGGTGGAAAACCACAAGACAGCAGACAGTAAAGAAAAAAGTTAAATGCTGATTGCCATTAGCGTTAACAACAGGAGTTTCCAACACCTGCTATAAGCTACTGTGTAATAAAAAATGAATTACTCTCCTAGTGAATAAATGAATACATTAATGGCAGCCAAGTTCTTTGGGAAGCACATTTAAACTACTTCATGCCACCAAACCAACATTCACCAAATAGATGCTTCAATGCACATTTAACAGGATAAAAGAGCCTGAACCTCTTCAAAGCTTCCCATCTACATCTGACAACAATGCAGGAGGCTATTATCACCAGACAGGAGATTCACTTAATATTACTCATTATTTCAAATGCCAACAGCTGAATAACAACAACAAAACAATGAGCATTTATTTATTGAATACATTTTGCATGTATCACAAGTAGGTCTCAGAACACCCCTTGAAAGAAAGACTAGCTTGCCAAGTTGAGGGGCAGAGCAGAGATTCAAACCCAGGCAGTGCCCTTCACAAACCTTTGCTCTAGCAACCTAGCCAAAGTGAGCCCATGATCTCACCGGGGCTCACAAAAAAACAGTAGGGGCCCAGAGCCAGGTTAAACCAGAACTTCACCCATGCAACTAATCGAAGGAAATGGAATTCCTCTGCAGAAACATTTCATCTCAAAAGATTAGTCTAAATTCATATTTTGAGGGGGAACAATGTTATAAAAGATTTTATAAAATGTACACACGTGGTCTTAATTTTATCCCTAACAATGCAAAAGTATACACTGAATTCACAACTTTCCCATAATTTCCACGGAAAGCTCTACTCTGATTACACGGGCAGCAGAAAGTAATAAAACCCAACCAAGATCAATTGTTATGCTAGATTGAGATTTAAGTTCAAAGGCCAATTAACCCATTAAGTCACAAGTGTTCAGTTCTGCAAATGTCAATGAAATTGACAGGTGCATTAAAATACCTTGGGAATCATAATCTAGAGATCATCAATTCAAGTTATACAATTGCATTAAGTATTAGTAATATTGTTAAATGCATTATATAATGATATTTAAATTTTTATACATGGTTCACATCTGAGACTATAGGATCAAATGGACTGCCCAGGGATCTAAAGCTGGGGAGCGGCTCCAGTCATAGTACCAGGACATTCAGTTATTCTAAACAGAGTGGTTTGGTGGAGGGAAAAGGTTCGGGTTTCAGGTGCAGAGTCTGCGGTTTCCCGAGGCATCCAGAGATTTCTGAATCTGCACTGCTCCTCTGAGTGGCCTTGAAAGAAACATGTCTACACATCTGGTAAGTTTAGGAAAAGAACCTATACGTGGAACTTCAGTGAAATGTCCCAGAAAGGCAGTAGGCAAGCCCACGACTACCATGCCTCAGAGACTGGAAAACAGCTGCGGCATCAAAAAGACATTACAGAGAAAAATCACATTTGACATGCATTACAGGGTTTTTGCAACAACAGTAACTTTGCTTCTTTAATTAAACAAAGGCTTGGACAAAAAAATTAAAAATCTTTCCTCAAGCACCCATCAGGCAGATGGAAAACAACCACCCAAAATAGCAGAGATCCAAGTCTTCAAAAATGTACAAAATTCTTTTAAAAATTCGTGAATACAATTGATGTTAATCTGAACACCAACTGCTGTCTATAGCATTACACAATTTTGAGAGTTAAAAATATTACTACAGAAAATTTCAGACCAAAAGACAGTCAAATTGGGAATTGGTTTTTTTTTTTTTTTAAACCAAATTTATAGATTTTCTACAGGAAAATTATGTACATGCTAGCTGGTGAAATGTCAAAACCATTCCAAAGCACACCAAATATTATATATATTCTCGAAAAGAAACAGTCTTGGATAACTTATTTGTGAAATCAGAGCAACTGAAAGTTTTTGAGAAAGACATGGAATCTATACTAGTGATTGTATAACCTTGCAAACTTAGTAAAAAACTGAAATGTGCACCGTCGGTAGATGGATTGCATAGTACATGATACCTCTCAACAGAGGGTTTATTGTTGTTTAGATTTAAGCAGAGAGCTCAGCACCTAATTCTGGTGTCCCTACCTTGACACAGTCTGACAAAGCCACATGTATGCCACACTCAGTGTAAGCAGGGCAACTCTATATGCCAAAGAGTACTTCATCTTTGTGACACGACAAAACAGAAGAGGCAGTCACTAATCACAAGCCCCACCCACTGAACTTTAAAAAATATATATTTATATTTCAATGGGGAATTAGTTCATGCTTTACTTACTTACCAAAACTGCTTTACGGATTGACCACTACACTACAAAAGGCAGTTAACACACCACCACTTGAAATTTAAAAAATCAGTACTTACTCCAAAGTGTGACAGATCACCTTGTACTTCCTGAAAGCTCAAGCAGATTTTGCTTGGAGTGGAGTTGCCTGGAGGACTGAGGATGACTCTTGGGCCAGAAGCACTCAGCATGTTCCTGCAGCAAGGGGCTTAATACTCTGAAGCTATTTTTAAATAAAAGGTCCTCCCAGGTAAATGAAAAAATAGTACACATAAGAACAAAGCTCTAACAAAATAAATCTGAGGCACTGAAGCTACTCTCCAATTAATTGCTTTGTTTTTAACAATTTACCACGAGCTTCTCCTCATCTGTCTGGCTTATGGTCTTGTGATCATTATGCCAAGATACATGTACACTAGTCTAAACAATCTGATTTTACCCAGACTCTGCTCCTGTCAAAGATAACTGAAGAGTAACATTAACTCAAAGAACATCTGCTAAGTGTCGGGGGCACAATGACAGGCTATCAAGGCTGCCCTTCCTCCCCTCCAGTGGGAGCCATCTGCAGACCAAGACTCTTCCATGTACGATACCCTAAATTTACACCAAAAGGTGGTCAGACTTTGAATGTACATCCACAATCCAATGGAAGGGGCGGTTTTGGATATTCACCTCTGAATCCCACCAGTGATAAAGTCCACCAAAATTGTAGAGTTTATCTGGCAGCCAGTAGAGAGAACTTAATGACACCCTTCCTTAGAAGTTGAGAGTAAAAAAATCCAGCAAACTTGAAAGGCATGCAGAACAGCCCTGAACCCAATGCAAAAGCAAAGCAGCCATTCCCACAGCACCCCTGGACAGCGCACCACCCAAGGACTCAGTGAAGGTATCTGAAGGCCCCTCTGCAGGGACAAATTTAGTACAGTCGGAATGTGCAACTTCGTCTTTAACACCTGAGTGGGCGTGCACAGTCCTGAAGGGGGTAATCTGTAACACAGCAGGGCTCTATTACACTCACACAGGACCACTCTTGTGCGCAGTCTGACGGTGACTGAAATGTCACACAGGGCACATGACCCACTACCAGGAAGACCTGGATAATGGGCAAAGGATACAAAATACATGGTGGAATAGAAAGGGTCGAGATACATAATAATGCTCATTTTTAAGCACAGAACCTATAAGAATAATCTTATTAAAACACTGCAGGCTGGGGGCACAGCTCCATGAAGTACTTGCCTAGAATGCCCAGCCCTGGGTCCCCTCCCCACTCTTAGGGTGGGGAGGGGACCCAGGGAATGCTATACCATTCCCACAATTTTAAAAAACTAGTCAACTTTACAGGCCATCTCCATGCATTTTAAAATTATCTAAAAAGGAAGGTTTGTCAAAAAAAATTATTTAAAAGTCTACTTTGACCAAGCAATTCCGTCCAATCTAATTGTAAGGTACCAAGTATGAAGATGAATTAAAATTTGAGATTATCATGTCAGTAGTAACAGCAGATTAATTAAAGCAGCCTTGCAATCCCAGTGCTCAGTGTTAATAAATCACAGAAACGCAGCAGTTGGGGGCTATGCCTGAAGACAGACCTGGGTGTCTAACTACCCTAAGTAGATGCCTCCTCTGCCCCAGTTCCAGAGAGTAAATGGGCACAACCAGGGTTCAGAAGAGAATCACAATGTGTGACACACAGTAGATGTTCAATAAAGAGCCTCCCCATGGGGAGAGTTAGTGATGACTTAATTCAACTGCATGGTGACACGCCACCTCATTACAAAGGAAGATGTAGATCAGTGTCCTAAGGAAGGCTTTGAGAGAAACAGTACGTGTGCACTGTGCTGCGGGGTTTTTCTTCTATACTGCTGTTTTCTTTCATTTTTCACTTTGCGAGAGGCAGCGCGGGAGGGGGGAATGGGGGGAAAACCCCAATAACAAAAAATGTTAATATTTAGTGGAATAAATATCACTTTTTAAATTTGCTTTCTCATCAGAGTTTCTGAACTGTCCAGGAGGAAACCAAATTACTCATCAAGCACAAAATAGGGTAACAAACTGTACTTAATTATACTCTTTTGCAGTTACTATCCAAGCCATTCCCGGCTCTGTACATGTCCACATAACACTGAACTACATAATTCATTGGCTTAAACATGTATTGACTATTGATCAGGGCAGGCACTGCATGGCCCTGCCCAGGCATAAGCACTCTTCATCAACTGGGCTACTTTTTCCTTTTACCAAAGAATAAAGCCCAATTCAGTAACCGGCAGCAACAGGGTTGGGCATGTCTCTAATAATCCCTTCAGTAAAATAGTACCCAAGGAAGAAAATGCATGTTTACAGAAGCATTTCTGATGACAAAATAGCCCAATCGAGGAAGTGCGGCAGTTGGCTGAAAGGTTCCCCAGCACCACTGAGTGGCAGGTCCACACAGGTTGGGCAAAGTTTCTGGCAAACACCCACCATGGGCTGCAGGCTGGGGCCCACCCTGGGGGCTCTGCTGTCTCATGTCTTGCAGGAGCTGAAAGCCACTGTCTGCAGTCTTACACCTGCAATTACAAAGTAAAATCCTAACTATGTATAACAATGGTATTTTAAATTTTCCAGTCAAAATGTGCAGGAGTGGGAAATAACATATGGGAGGAGGAAGCAGTGGTGTAAACAGGCATCAGTGGAGGAGACCTGGGCTGGGGGCGGGGAGCAGCTTCCTCTGCATGAATGTTGTATCCCTTTCCATCCAGGGGGAAATATCTCAAAACGGCACAAAAGGAACCTTCAAAAACTTTTATGTAACAGTGAAAATAACACTTTTTCAAACGGCCAGGAAGTAATGTGTGGGTAGAGAAGAACAAACAAACAAACAAAAAAAAAGACTTACTTTTGGAAACAGTGTCTTTTGTTTCACTTTTTAAAGAGGTAATCCTGGCTGGATGCTGAAGCTCTGTGCACACCTACACACGGCTCTCCTGCTCAAGGCCAGGGCTTGGCTATCCACACACTCAGCTTGCAGGCAAACCCCCACTTAGCATCCCACAGGTGAGTTCAAGACCAGCCAGGTGACCACCTTACTTTCTGACACACAACTTTTCCCCACCAGGAAAAAAAATAAAGGATGAGGGGAGTTAGGGAGGTGAATTTTGGACCTTCAAAGAACCAAGCTAGACTGAAATCAAGATCATGACATCAGCCCCATAAATCTAACTCTACACCAGGGCTGTGAATATGACTAATACCATACACAGAACAACTTGGGCTGAGGCAGTCTATGTTCAATATGAGTGTGTGTTACGTGTTTCCAATTGCTCCATGTCATATAGGAAAAAAAGATCATTAAAGCAAGATGAGGACTAGACCCCAAGCCTGGGGGATAGCAGATCAACTCAAGGAATCAAAGATACCCTTTTTCCCATTAGCAGCCGACTGCTCCTGACCACACACCCATGCAGTAAGTAAAAGCACACCCAACTAAGGAATAAGTATCACAAGTATCATTTATCAAAATGTATAAATGAGCCAGGCTCAGTGGCGTACGCCTGTAATCCCAGCACTTGGGAGGCTGAGTCAGAAGGATCACAAGTTCAAAGCCAGCCTCAGCAACTTAGCAACCACGCCCTAATCAACTCAGTGAGACCCTGTCTCTAAATAAAATACAAAATAGGGCTGGGGATGTGGCTCAGTGGCCAAGTATCCTGAGTTCAATCCCCGGTTCCAAAAAAAAAATATATATATATGCATTCTACTGTCATGTACAACTAATTAGAACAAATTTTAAAAATAATAATTTTTTTTTAAAGTACCATTCAGGTCAGGTAAATCACAGATCCACAATGATCTCCAAGAGCTGGTCAGTGATTTCACCTGGGATATCTCTCACACACTCACACACACACACACACACACACACACACACAAAGATCAACTTCAATTTGTAAAGAACCATAGGAGAAGGCACCTACAGTTAGCTAGGCCTTATTCTCAAACAACTTTATAGCTATGGCATATAAACACAGCATCTATATTATTAATACAAATAACCCTATAATCTGGAATACAGTTAAGAGGAAAGATTGCAAGTAACAGAAATAAGTTAAACAATGTCAGGTAAAAGAAATTTGCTAACAAATTTCTCCTATCCTGACTGCACCCTAACCCTAATTAAACTGACATTTATGATCTTACTATCCCACTACTCCTCTGTACTCATCCCTAGAAAATAAAGTCAGCATACAAAAGAGACACCAGCATCTCCATGTTACAGCAGCACTGTTCACAACAGCTGTTCACAATCTGCCTAGGTGCACAAACAGCAGAGAGAAGTATAAAGAAAATATGGTGTATATACACACTAGAGCACTATCAGCCATGAAGAATAAAACTCTGTCACTTGTAGAAAAAAGGAAAGAACTAGAGGACATCATGCTAAGCAAAACAACCAGATACAGAAAAACATGTATCCCCTGTTCCCTTTCATGTGAAACCAAATATGTGGAAGTAGAAAAAGACTACTAGGGTGAGGGCCTGGGGGAAGGGAGAGAGGGCATGCTAAGAGAGAATGAATATGGAGAAAGAATGATACACACACGTATGGAAATTCAATGAAACCCATCAATCTGTACAATTAATATGCATTAATAATTATAATTTAGAGCCAGGCACATGCCTGTGATCCCAGCAGCTTCAGATTTGAGTCCAGCCTCAGCAACTTTGTGAGGTCCTGGTCTCAAAAAAATAAAAAAGAGGCTGGGAATTAGATTCAGTAGTTAAGCAGCCCTGGGTTCAGTCACCAGTCTGAGGGGGAAAATGATTCTAATTTAAAAAGTGGGGTCACTGGAAATAACATGTAGGAAATGGAATTATATAATCCTAGGTATGTGTTAAAAAAAAAAAATGTATAGAACCAGAAGTCCAAAGTTTTGTTTTTAAACCACAATCCTAGCCAGGATTACACATCTGTAATCCCAGCAACTCAGGAGGCAGAGACCACAACGGTCACAGGTCACAAGTTTGACGCCAACCTTAGCAATTCAGCAAGACCCTGTCTCAAGATAAAAAAACAAAAAGGGTTGGGGACACGGCTCAGTGATAAGTGTTCCTGGGTGCAATCCCCAGTACAAAGGGGAAAGGGGGACACATAATCCTAAATTTTGTCAGCAAACCAGGCTGATGTAGAACACTGAGAGGGGTGTGTTTCACAAGCTCCAGGGACCGGCTTCAACATTAGGAAATTACTGCAACATTCTTTCCCCAGGCAAAATGGTTTCCTTACAAAAGCCTCATTATCTGTCATCATATACAAGTATCCCCAAGTGTTTTAAATGTACAGTTAATATGTGTGCTGCACTGTAACTTAAGTTAGCAAGTATTACTTGGAAATGATAAAGAGCCAGAGATAGCTGCTCTCAGATTCCTACTTCTGGAAACAGCAATTTCTAGAGAAACACCAGGGTCATAAAAGACTTCAAGGACTCTGACTCTGACTTCTCCTTCCCTCAAGGGCAGTGTGTCAGCTGGGCTGCTCCTCCTCAGTTTCAGAGATGGAAGCCCAGCTACTGGGGCGCGCGGGGGGTGTTGCTTTGGCCCACGGCACACACAAAAAAGGGTGACATAAGGTGCCCAGAACAGAGAAACAAGAGACAAGAGAAATGCCAGGCCAGCAGAGAGTGGAGTAGTCTTCAGCAGTCGCCTGCAGTGTGAGCAGGGGACACAGAACAGAGAAGAGGAAGCGCAAAAAGACAAGGGTCTGGCACAGACAAAAAAAGGATGCTGAGGACAGGAGAGAATTTCAGTCAGATGTGTCAAGTGCTAAATCTTAAGCAGCGCTATAGAGGAGAAGGAACTTGACCTGCCATGAGCAAGGTGACCCCAATGTCTCTAACAGAGTCATTTTTAAACTGAGGGGTGTGGACAGATGAATCCCTGGGGCCCCCTCCAGTTCCACTGAACTAAGATGTACTGACTTTCAATTACCACTAATAACATCAAGAGAGAGAAAAGGCTGGGAAGGGGTTCGTAATCTGCATCAAGAAGAGGTTAAACAGACCCCACTGATTTAATTCCACTAGTTTTTCAAAACTGAACCAATGAAAATAAATTAAGAGCAACATTCCTAAGCCAGCACAGAGTCACACGGTATATGTTCTAGTCCTTTAAATGGCAGTCCACAGCGGCCAGTAACTGGGACCTTAACCCACGATGTACTGGCACAGCATATGCTGTTATAAAGAATTTTAAGAAGCGCTGTGCAGTCTGAAACAGTACAGCACTGAAGCCGAGGAAGACCCACAAGGTGACACCAAGTCTTCCAGTCGCCCTTCATAATAGCCTATACTTATTTGACCCATGTGGCAGTCAAAGCTGGTACTCTGAATGCCAAATGCAAATGGAACACTTGGCCAAATGGCCCTAGGGAAGGGAACCTTGAAATTTCAGGAGGGGTCTAAAGGTCAACAAGAACAACTGCGATGAACAGAAAACACTATTCCCTTCAGTGCATTCAAAGAGTACACACACATCCTATGTTAAGAACACCCTATGAGGCTGGGGATTGTAGCTGGGTGCACAATACTTGCCCAGCATGCGTGGAGCTCTGGGTTCAATCACTGATACTGCAAAGTAAAAAAAAAAAAAAAAAAAAAAAAAAAATTTAAGAAAAAACTCAAGCAATTATTAATAAGCATCCTTTAAGAATTCCCCCAGCCCAGCGTGGTAGCGCATGCCTGAAATCCCAGCACTTGGGAGGCTGAGGCCCTTTTTAAATTTTGAGACAGGATTTTACTAAATTGCTTAGGTCTTCCTATGCTGAGGCTGGCCTAGAACTGAGTGAGCCTCCTGCCTCAGCCTCCTGGGTTGCTGGCATTATAGGCATGTGCCACCACAACCTAGCTAACCCCTTAATATATTTTAATAAATCATAGAAAAGTTAAGAAAAATTCAGGACAGCAAGAAATATATTAAACTTTTATCTTCAACATAGTGTCAAGCATTGAAAATCAACCTAGAGGTGTCAGTGGTCAAGCCCTTGATTTGCAAGTAGGAGACCCTAAACTCAATCCCCAGCACTGTAAAAAATGAAATAGACAACAACAACCAGAAAAAATCCACAACTATAGAGCATTAACTTATCAGAATTTTACAAGGTGATTTTGGAAACTAAATAAAAATAGGAGCTTCCAGGCCAAGTGTTTCGCCTGGTGTCTTCTTTGCCACTTTCCTCTGAAGAACTCCCTGAAGTAGCATCCACCTGAAACGTCTACTCCAGCAGCTCTCAAACCTGGCAGGAACAGTGGTGCACACCTGTAATCCCAGCGACTCAGGAGGTGGAGGACCACAAGGTGCAGACCAACTCCGGCAATGTAGCCAGGCCTTTGGTAATACCCTGTCTCAAAATAAAAAATAAGCCGGGCGTGGTGGCGCACGCCTGTAATCCAAGCAATTTGGGAGAGTCAGGAGGATCGCGAGCTCAAAGCCGGCCTCAGCAACTGAGCCAGGCCCTAAGCAACTCAGTGAGACCCTGTCTCTAAATTAAATACAAAATAGGGCTGGGGATGTGGCTCAGTGGTGGAGTGTCCCTGGGTTCAATCCCCAGTACAAAAAAAAAAAAAAAAAAAAAAAAGGAATTCCCCCAAAAAACTCAGGGCTCAGGCTCCTACAGGTGACACCAGCTGTCCCTGCACCAGACCCCTGTGATTACAAGGTCAGATTGTCTCCTACTATGTATGAAGCACACTGATGCTGGTCCTTCAGAAACACGATCTGTTAATGCATGATTTATTGCAATTAAGCAACACAGTTTAATATCAAGAGGGTTTAATTAGAGAAGGCTGCCTGTCTTCAAGCTGTCACATCTGCACAGCCCTACCAACTCAAACACACAGAGAGGGTCACTGCATGCACTGGCAACACTTCCTCAGGGGTCAGGGGCTTCCTTGTGTGGATGATTACACCTCAGCCTACACTCCCTGGATTCCTCATCACTGACTTGTGTGAGGGCACCAACACTGACGCTCAGCTCCAGTGAGACCTCACGCATGTCCACTTCCTACAGTTCACTTAACCTACACAACACATTCCTGAACTAAGCTAGCACCTCAGCCAGACAGCGCACTGGGTGACGCATGACTACAACGTCATTCAGCAACAAAAAAGAACAAATTCTAGGAATGGACAGCTGGGGGCTGCACAACACTGCCAACCTAGCCAGGGCCACAGACCTACACACCTATAAACGGCTAAAATGGTAAAAATAAGTCTTTAACATTGTATATTCCCCAGTTAAACAAAAATTGAGGAGGAAA
Organism: Glaucomys volans; assembly: GCA_020662805.1. NCBI lineage: Eukaryota > Metazoa > Chordata > Mammalia > Rodentia > Sciuridae > Glaucomys > Glaucomys volans. Next base: position 114,892 of record JAJEJO010004086.1, on the reverse strand, counting down.
GGCTGGGAAGAGTGCACTAATTCACGTACCGCATCAATAAACCTGAAAACACACCAACTAAAAGTAGCAGTCACTGCAGGCCACACAGTGTGCTATTCTCTTTATATGAAATGTCTGGAATAGGCTTGTTACAGCGACAGAAAGGACACTAGTAATTGCCACTGTCTGGGATGGGGAGGTAGCTGTTCATCCATTCAAGGTTTCTTTCTGGGGTATTGAGAAGGGTCCACTATCAGGCAGCTGTGGTGTTTGCTCGACTCAATACACTCAACACACCAAATTGTGCATTCTTTAAAAAGGTTACTTTGCTGGCATGTGATCTTGTCTCAATGAACAGCAGCATATTGAGAAGCTGCTTAAGACATGGGCAGTGGACAAATCCACACAGATCATCATTTCCCTTTCCAATTCTGCAGGGCCTCCTCAGCCTTCCTACAAGTTCCAGAGCCTGTCAGATGGACAGAAGCCCAACCCCAGCACTCTGCTAAGACTCTTGGGGAACTTCTTGATGCCTTCCTCACCACTACTGGGCTACACAGGTTTTGCTTTTTAAATGAATGGGCAGGAGAAGGTGTTGCAGAAGTACTCATTTCACAAGACAATGAATTTAAAGACTATTGCACAGGTAAATTAAGTTTTCACAATACAATGAAGTTCTCTCTGCACTTAAAAGCCTTATCTCTTAAGAAACAACACCTAACAGTCTCTCTCAGAACTTTTTAAAAGCTGTCTTTAAAAAACAGGCTTTTAAGTATTCATTCCTCCCAGACAACTGAAGGAGTGATTTTGGGGGTTTTTGTTTTGTTGTTTTTTTTTTTTTTTTTTGAGAAAGCTTTTGATGTCACTTTCCCTACTATTAAGTAACACCTCTTTGCAAGGCTTAGCATCTTTTGGTCAATTCGCCAAAAAAAAGACTGCAGAGAAATTTCTGACTACACAAATTTCCATTATTCACACTGTGCAGAATTCCAAGTAAGTGTTTAATGCTTTATTTTACAACTCTGCTTTTAATGTATTAAGACAACCAACTTTTGAAATACACAACTCTATAATAAATTCCACACTGAGCTAAGATTGTCAACCTAAGCCATTTATAATCATATTTCTCCTGGAAGAAAAATGCACTTGAACAATTAACGTTACTGTAGATTAAAATGAAAAAAGAAGGGGGGAACCCACACGCTGACACCACACTTCCTCCGGTAATTTGGTCGTGACCACTGTGTTGTATCAAGCGCTGGCCACACAAGTGGATCCACTTAACCATCCCGGTGCTGGCGCAGGATGTGGACTCAGTGGTATTAATGAGCACGAGAGCTTATAATGTAACCTCACCAGACCAAATAACCTCCTGGCCACACAAGTAGAAAATAATTAAAACAAGCACGATTCCAATTTAGCTTTGTAACCAGATGGTGAATGAAAAAGCAGACAAAGACTCATTTTGTGAATAACCTGGGGAACAGTCCCGAGGGTTCCTTTTTAAAGTTACAGCCTGAGCTGTGAAATCAAAGAGGAAAGGGGAATACAAAGGTTCTCACAAGAATTCTGCTCTCCTAGAGGCACATGCATGTCCTGTTCCCTAGGTCATGACCAGCGGACATCCCAACTCACTCCTGAAAGGAATGCCAAGTTTAATTATGGCACAAAGCCAGTGAAAATTAAGGAAACGATTCTGCTGAACACCGACTTCAATGCTCAGTGCATGTAAAATGCTTAAGTTTTTGAAAAAATGAGGATTAGTAAAACTAGCATCCAGGAAAATTTCATAACAACCCTCCAAAAAAATACATGACATTTACCAAACTTACACACACTCATGTCCTTTCATTTCCTCCCTCAAAATGGATAAGGGCATTTCTCGAGTAGGCTAAAGAATACATACTAAAATGAAATGCAAAGAATCCTAACTCTGCACAAGAACTCAGCATCAGTGTGGCAATGGAAAGACAAAATACAAATGGCTGCCTTGACCTTCACAGACTAGACACAGTGCACGCAGCTTAACCCGCTTATTAAAGATGGAAGGTCTCGTTCATGAAAGACATTAAGCAATCTGTACCAAGTGGGGATGAGAACAACAAAAGCACCATCCTATGGTCCAGAATGTGCTGCCTGCAAACACAGTCCCTGAGGCTTCGCAGCAAAGCTGCTAGAGCAACGAGGCAAATATCATGAGTAAATTCATTCTGAAGCATCACAACAATCACCCACAAATTTCATCAGATGCCAGCAGGATGTCCATGTCCATTCAGGAGGCAACTTCCTGAAGCCCATCACCGCCCACCTGCCCCCACTCCCCTTACAGGATTAATCACAGAGCAGCAGAATCCAGGACCACAGTTCCAGGGGACAGCACAAAAGTGACTAAGGAGGGAGCTGCAGGCCTAAGGGGATCCCAAAATAGTGCAAACATGTTGGAAGGGTCTTTGTTTCTGCTTCTTTCAATTCAGCCATCAACACAGATTTGTTTTCTGCGTTCCTAAATTGTTTCTGACAGTCTGGGTCCTTTCGTCAAGGGGTTCATAGTAGGCATACAGACACTCAAGTGGCCCCATGAGATAGAGAAGACTCTAGGAAAAGGCACACTGCATCTGAAGGCCTCTTAGTCACTTCCCTGGCTTTTGCTGCTGGTCACTGCACCAGCTGAGTGAATAAGGGGTGTGCCCCCATGCCCACACTACAGAGCCAAGGGAGGGGCAGGGCATACCTGAAAAGCAACTTTCTTGCAGCCAGCAATGGCCCATGCCCCATGCCCCATGCCCCATGCCCCATGCCCCACCAAACAGGAGCTATGCGGAAGTAAATAGAACCTGTGATAGGCAGGGAGTGCCCTGACCATACTGCTCCAAAGCCATGGCCACAGAGAATCTCATTTATGACTGTATTCTGAAGTCTGAAGTCAGATTTGATTCTAACTATACAACTTCCTACTTACGACACTAAACAACTATATGCTTCAAATCCCTGTTAAGTTTCTGCTCTAAACACTATAGATGTATAATCATGTAACCCTCCCAATGACAATGATAACTTCCCCTATTGCCCCAATTATCAGTGTTTCAAGTAACCTGCCAATTCCTACAGACAGAAGGCAACATAGCAGAAGCAGCAGTAACCTGCAAGCAGAGGCGCCAAACAATTTGGAAATAGACCTGTAAAATACTCTTGCACAGTGCCTGGTACATAGTAAACACTGGTTAACTAGTAACTGCTTGGATGTTGTTACTGGCAAGTTATAAGAGGGTTTGGAGAGCTTCATCAAATACCCCCAGCCACATGAATTCCATGCAGGTGTCTATGCAAAAGTTCTCTGCTTCTCTAGGCCTTGGAACCCTTCTGGGCAAATGTATTCCAAGTCAGTGTCAGGACCTAGGGGAAGGAGTGCTGGGAAGTCCTCCCTATGGTGTTCCAAGGAGCTGCACCTACATCAAGCTGATATTCTCCTGATGAGCTCTCACTCAGGGCAATGCGAGCATCTGACCAACATTTAATGGACAGTTTCATTGTAAATTCACTGGCAATCTAACAGGATGGATCAATGACAGCCAGGGCAGCAGAGAGCAGGCAGGCAACTGTGTAAACACTGAAGATCCTGAGTGATTTGTGGGGGGACAGAAACGTGAATGAGGTACACACAAGAATCACTCAGACCTGGAGGATGCATCTAATTGGGAGAATGGAAAAGGCTTCACAGAGGAATTAGAGTCTTGGAGGATGAGAATGTAAAATATGGAACAGAGAGAGACGTCCTTAAGGTCCAATTCCAAATGCTTCTGGGTAAAAACCACCCTGGAACGAAGTTTCTGCACCCCTGTAACTTGACTGTCCCAAATAGACTCCAAAGCTCTTCTTTACCAAAAACCCTTCCACAGGCTTTGCAAGCTTTGTAAGCACTCGGCTCTCCCTCACTCCTACCCTGTCTTCCCCAAGCACTGCTGTCAACCAGCTTCCAGAAGGTTAGGGGTGGCAGCTGAATTTTCCGCCTAAGATGTCACTGTGAGATGACATCCCCTGTGGCCTCACCACCTCCTGCTCACAGCTGGGCTACACACCTTTGTGCAACAGCACTCACACACAATTGAGGGTCCAGTTCCCAGATATTGAATGAACACTGCACAATATTGAAGATCTATGCCCCAAGAGACTGAGAAGCAATAGAAATATGGAAATGTGCAGGAGGTAAACCAGAGGCTCCTCAGAAAGGTGCCCAAAAGTCACCCTAAAGGTAGAGAGACAGGCACCTACAAGAGTAAGAATAAGGAGGTTCAGGAGAGATGATGGTTCATAGTAAAGTCCTACTCCACAATGTTCCTGGTCTGCACAACAGTTACTAGCAAATTAGAAAACACACAAGTTCATATGAGGCCGTGCATGCCTCGTAGGACAAGTCAAGCTGGCATTTCAACAACCAGGAAATAGATTAAGTGTATGCTTGTGTACTGGTTGATCAATCCCAATGTAAGAACATTATTTTTAAATAATCCTTACCAAAAAACGTATTTTATATATATCTATGTCCCAGGTATTAGGGAAAATTTGAACACTGACTCATTCTTGAATAGTAAGAAACTATCATTTGTTATTGGTATCATGGGTGTTTTCTTTAAATACAATCCTTACCCTTGAAAATTTATGAAATGGTTACACATGAAGTGATATGATGTTTGCTTATTTTCTTCACTTCAATGCAAGGGTGAAGGTAGAGGTAAAGGGAAAAAAATTAGCTATGACTCGATACTCAAGCCAGGAGAGGACACAGGAATAATGTTAAACACTTTCAGTACATGTGTTTGCAATTTCCCATACTAAGAAGGGGTAGGCACTCCTCTGCAAAAATGAAGCCTTTAAGCCACACGACATGTGGGCAGAGCTGCAATTCTCAAACTGCCTTCATGTCAGGATCTCCTAACATTCATCAATTACTGAAGACCCAGAAGCAAAAACGTGGTCATTTACCCAAGTTTCATACATGTTAATATTTACCCTATGAGAAATTAAAGGAAACTTTTAAATGTATCATTAATTTATGCAGAAAATAAAATCATGACATTTTAACATTTTTATGAAAATTGTTTTGCACAACAAAAGTTTAGTGAAGGGTCCACTTCTGGACCTTAGTATCCATATCCTATTCTCCTAACTGAATTTGACCTGATGTGACATCACACAGTACAGAGCCTGGAAAACCTCACTGTGATCCTGGAGAGAAAGGAAAATATCCTGATGTGCTCACATTACTCAACCCTGCAAACTCCCAGAAGGGAATGCAAAGAACACCATGGATCACTGGATGGCCCCTTGAGAACCACTGAGGGAAAGGCCTGTGAGAACGCCAGATTTCCCCACCAAGCCTTGCAAGGACCCTCCCCCACTCCACACACACAACCACCATGATGGAAGGGCTTATCTGTGGCAGTAGCTGGTAGAGTGTGTCCTGCAACACCCATCTAAACCCAAGACACACTGCAACTGCTCAAGGTGCCTATCCTACCAGAGATACAACTCAATATACAGGGTCTCCTGACAAGCAACTTATATTAAATAAGAAAAAACTAGATAGATCAGCGTATGTGATAGACAGTAAAGGCCAAGGTCAAGGTGAAAGTCGTTTCCAGGTGCGTATACACAGAATGCTGGGTCTCCATTCACAACTACCTAGTGCAAATAAGAGCCAAATTTTACAGTAACAAGGATCTTTGGTACAAAATATAGACTCAAAGAGTCTTTGCAAAGAAAAGGAATAGGGGGGCTGTGGTGTAGTTCAGTCGTAGAGGGGAATTTGATCAGGAAGACTGCAGCACTGCTTTTTTAAAAAAAAAAAAAAAAAAAAAAAAGGAAGAAAGAGGAATTAAGTCAAAGTAGGACCTGGTGACCAAGGTATAAGCTGAAATCTCAAGGGTCAAAGCAGGGACCCTTTGAGATTTGAGAAGACCAATTGCCAAGGCAGGGAAGCCAGGCAGTGCCTCTTCAGCTCCTCCTCCAAGCATGGAGCTTGCAGATTTACTCAACCCCTATAATCCTGTAATCCCAGCTGGATTACAGGAAGCTGGACCAGTAGGGTCCCCAAAACAAGGCCAGCCTGGCAACTTAGGACTTGTGCAAGGGGGATGTAGCTCATTGAGGGGTGGGGAGCATACAGACAGTTGGGGGTGTAGCTCAGAGGTGCAGAGCCCACCACACATGCACAAGGCAAAGGACCCACCCCCAAAGGGCACATAGACTGAGGTGTGAGGATGTTTAAAGACAGAAGAAGCCAGGTGGTAGTCAGTACTGAACTATCCTTGTTTTTAAAGCACAATGTCCAGACACTCTCTGCAAAGCAGCCAGAGGAAAAAGGACTAAACCCAAGACCTACAAAAGTACAGGAGAGGTAATAAATAGCCAAGTTCCTTTCCTCACAAACTTTAAAAATAAAAACCTTCAGAATTGATGTGATTGGCCCTCCATTAGTGCCTTACAACTGCACTGGTTACCTGCAAACAAACTCAGAACTTCATTTTAAGATTTAATAAATGAGGGCTGGGGATGTAGCTCAGTTTGGTAGAGTGCTTGTCTTGCAAGCACAAGGCCCTGGGTTCAATCCCCACACCAAAAAAAAAAAAAAAAAAAAAAAAAAAAAATTAAAAAATAAAAAAAAAAAATATACTGATAACAGGGAGGGGGGGGGGGGGGGGGGGGGTGCAGATAACATGGGCTAAGTAAAACTCATTCCTTTATGTGCTTTTAAAATTCTTTACCCAAGGTCAAGAATTCTTTTGGAGTTTAAAAAACAAAAAGGCTATTAAATTGGTGGGCCATTCTTAACAAATACCAACTCAAAGTAATCTTAGCTTAAATACAAAACAATTATGAAACTTCTATGCAAAAGGCAGAAGGTAGTACTCCTGGTCTTGGGTTAGGTCAAGATTTCTTAATTCATAAAAGGAATAAATGATGAAGATAACTTCAGGCTTCACACAAATTAAGAGCTCAGTTCTCCAAAAGGCAATGTTAAGAAATGTTAGGCCGGGGATACAGCTCAGTTGGTAGAGAGCTTGCCAGTCAAGCACAAGGCCCTGGATTCAATCCCCAGCACCACTTAAAAAAAAAAAAAAAAAAGGAAGGAAGGAAGGGAGGAAGGGAGGAAGGGAGGAAGGGAGGAAGGGAAGAAGGGAGGGAGGGAGGGAGGGATGAATTAATTAATTAATTAATTCTTATACAGAACAAGTTTTCTCGCCCCCAAAATCCATGCGCTCATGTCCCAACCCCCAGAACCTCAGCACGGGACTCCCTAAGAGACAGGTTTCAACGAAGTGGTAACAGCAAGGTGTGCTCAGAACTACAGTGGAAGCCAAGAGCAAGAAACAGGGCAAAGGAAAACATAACCAAGGGAGGAGGGTGAAGCGTGTGATAGGAAAGTTCCCCTGCTGTACTCCTCGGGGCCAATAGAGAGGTAACAGCAGGGGTCAGGGTCTGCCTACACACTTCTGAAAGCTGTGGGTATCCAGGAGGGCAGGAGTTCCCTGGTGCTAGGCCAGAATGAATCACAAGTGCACAACCCAGTTTGCTCCTGTGACTTTAAGAAAGGAAAAGAAAGAACAAGGCAGCTGCTCCTACAAGATGCAGGCTCGCTTAATGGATTCAGAAACCGAATCTGGGGAAACAGGCAGTGCAAGCCTACAGAGCAGGCCAAAGCCCACCACCCACATGGATCCAAGGCTCAGCACACCCCAGTCCAGAGAGGGTTGCAGAAGAAAATCAGCAAGACGGATTTTCTTGGAAATCCTACAACAGGAATGTGGTGGGGGAAAGCAACCTGCAGGCCTGGGGTTTGCCTACACCTTAAGCATCTACCAGAATAAGCCCCCATTAAATCCCATCCAGCCCAATCTCAAGCCAGTTGACTCAAAACAGCTTAGAATTCTTCTCTTAAAGGCTTAAGAGTATGCTGCTAAGTTCATGTTGTGGTCACATCTGACATTCTGAAACTCCTGGCGGGGCAGGGGTAGGAAATCTCTATCCTTAAACTTCCCTTGTGGACCTACCCTACCACCTCCCTAAGTTTGCAAATTCCTCATACAAAAGATCATCCCAAAAGCATCTGCTGGTTCTTTTATTTACTATTCCTTTCAACTCCTGGCTCAGTCACTGGCTTAATGCAGATGGCCTCCGATCCCTGGCTCAAAATACACTCCTCAAAGAATCATTAAATATATGAAGCAGTACTATAAGCATTGTTTGTGCAATTAAAACTCATGAAATCTTCAAAAAACACCCATTTAGTATCACCCATTCTAAAGGAAAGAGTCCAAGAACATGACTTAAAGCACACAACTAGTCAATGTGTCCAGAGCTTCGTGTGTGGAGAGAAAATACACCATGGGATCACAGTGGACATGGGCAATCAGCCTCTGGAGGCGTGAATGTGGCTATTTTAAGCACCTTGCTCTTTTAACTACCTCTCCTCATCCTCCACACAACTCCTCGAAAACCGAAGTCCAAGCCATCATTATGTAATTCTGTACACATTTAGGTATGACTTTGCAGCCAGCATCACTCCATGCTGCCCAGGCCAGTTGGAACTCTTGCTCTTCCTGCTGCCTCAGGCTTAGGGTGCTGGACTACACAGGTACATGCCACCAACCCCTCTCCCTTTATGTGTTTGTCATTCTACCCAACAGGAGTTATGAAGATTGTCTGCCCTCCCCAAAACCACCAGGCGCTAAATTTAACAGTTAAGAACACTTCGAATTATAGAATCCAATTACTAAACTGGGTACAGCAGGGCACACCTGTAATCCTAGACTCAGAGACTGAGACAGGAAAGTGGCAAGTTCCAAGCCAGCCTCAGCAATTTAGTGAGACCCCAACTCAAAAGAAAATCAAAATGAGTCCATAGATGCATCTCAGTGGTAAACAAACCCTTGGGGGTAAAGGGTTAAATCCTTAGCACCACAAAGGGGGTGGGGGCCGCTATTCTAACTCATGCTCTATTATTAATTTCTCACATCTTCAACTGAAAAGTGGTGATTGACTCACTGACTCAGGAGGGTACAGCAAGCAGTGTGTATGCAGGAGGTGGTCATGAGATGAAAAAAATCATGCTCTAGGCTGCTGTATTATGAAGCACAAGTTCGACACTTGGTCATACTTAGCAGACAAAACAGAATAAAAAGCTATAAACCAAGTTTCACGACCCAAGCGAAAAGATGATCAACCACATTAAATATGTCCTACTCAAACATAATTGAGATTACACTGAATTACATCCAAATCCACATTAATAAATATGTGCGACAACTAAGACTGAACGCTCCACTGGCCAGAACCAGCCGCACTGGAGAAAGTGGACATCTCAAGAATTTTTACTTTATGTGGCTAAGCAGAGCCATTTGCAGAGCATATGTGAAGCCCTGGGTTCTACATCCAGTGTGAGTGTGTGCATACAGCTGTGCGCGTGAGTGCGCGCGCACGCACACACACACACACACACACACACAAAACCCACCAAAAACAAAAAATGGAGTTGTTTAAAAAGGAAAAAAGAAAAAAAAAAATCACAAAGGACAGGCCATTTATCCTCACCAGGGGAAAAGATGGCCAATGTATTGGCAATATTAAAACCCAACAATATAAATTGGCAAAGGGCCAGGTCTTCTATAACAGATACCATTTAGAAATAAAAAGGTTGAATTTTTTTCAGACATTTGATTGCTCCCAAAAATTTGTTTCTGTCATTTTAGATTTGCTCAGACATAGCAGCTACTACAGAATAATGTACTTCACAACATGATCAACGTATAAATACTGGCAGGGCATTAACTGGGGGTTGCCACGGCTGTGCACACACCATGCAAGCACTCTACCCCTGGACTACATTCATCTCTGCCCTAATACGTGTATCTCCACTATTATTCCTTAAGACACACTGCCTCCTGTTCCCAAATTCTACAATTTCATAAAACCCCAAGATGGGCAAATGAACCAGTACCACAAAAATTAATGCAAACTGCAGATTATTTCATATGCAAGTTAAAAAAAAAAGCATAATATTCTTATGTGCCCCTGGCTGAAAATACTAGACTACTCTTTCTTGGTTTTATTTTCATATACAACATATGTAAGTTAGAGACCACAGGTGCATTCTACAAATGAAATACAAAGTTATTATTTCCTATATTATCCTTTCTGAATAACATCTAATCTAGCTACTCAAGAAAGATTCCTGATTAGATAAGGAAACATTTCACGTCATTAGCTATAAAGTTTCGTCTTGTTTAAAAACTGCACTGTATATAATGAATGCCAGATGAGCTTAATGCACAGTAGGTTTCAAAACAACCTCCAAATCACATTGATGCTGCCAATATTTTATCTTTTCCTTCAACCCACTTACATGAGCACACACCCCGCAAGCTAAGAATCCACTCTAAATTAGTAGAGACTACGATCACCAAGTTTCTTTGAATGTAATTTTTCTGTTCTCACCCACACAGTCTATGAAGTGCCTAATTAAAGTCAAGGGTCTTCTTTTAAACAGGTCATGGTGGAAACAGAACAGGTTTTAACCTAGCTTGAATTGCTCGCATACAACCAATACCTTACCTGTGCCTTAATTAAATACCATGTCTTACAATTGCGAGGACAATTAAAACAGCAATGTAGGCTGGAGGTGCACTCGTCCACCCCTGGGTTCCAAGTCTAGCATCACCAAAAAGAAGGAAAAAAAATAATAAAAAAAAGAAAGAAAAACAGCAATGCCTTTCCCACACACTTGACTAGCTTAAAAAGTCTTTCTTTTAGCCAGCTTCCAGATGGATAAAGATCCACACATACCTGAGTACAGTGGCACATGCCTATAATCCCAGAGGATGGGGAGGCTGGAGCAGGAGAATCACAAGTTCAAGGCCAGCCTTAGCAACTCAGTAAGGCCCCAAGCAACTTAGTAAAATACTGTCTCAAAAAACAAACAGGGATGGGGACATGGCTCAGTGGTAAAGCAACCATGTGTACAATTCCTGGTACCAAGACAAAAAGGATCCACAAATAGGAGCTGAATGTTTTCAGCTTGCTGAGCTGGAAAAGTGACATCCACTAAAGTTTAAATATCTGAAACAATGAAAAAAGCCAGTCTCAGACAATGGGAAGAACTGATGAGCTGAAATTAACCAGGCTCTACTAATAAGGTTGAAATTACCAACTGGTATTTACACTGAAACACTCCTGACAGATGCCCAGTGTTTTGCTCCGCCACACTTCTCTGAAATCAAAAGGCCAATGGTGTGGTGAAAGGCAAGTTTGGGAAGGGCACCAAATTTACATAATCTACACCCCTGGATGAGGTTGTTTTTTCCTCACAAAGTTAAAGAAAGGGTTCCCAGATTAAATATTCCCTGCAATTCCCTCAAGCGCCTCCCAGTTCTGTTCTAGAAACCAGAGGCTTCATCTCACAAACACCTGCCAGCCAGTGCAGAACCAGAGGCAAAGGTGGCACCAGCCGTGAGGACTGGGCATAAGGCACCACCCCAGGCATGCCAGCTCCCCAGGTTAAGAAGCAGGGAACAGCTGGGCATGGGTGCAGAGGCTCTGACATCCTATGACATAGGTGGGAGACCTACCACATCCTAGGTCTCCCACCAGGGGGCACATCACAAGGTATGCTACTTTCCCTGGAAGGCCCAAAGACCTCATCACCCCCATCCCTGAAAGCCTAGAAAACTAAAGAACTGTCTGTCCAGGCTGCTTCCTTCCATCCTTTTAGAAAAGCCAACCTCGGCAAAGGAGACAAATTAGTGGCAAATGAGAGCTTTCTGCCCTGGGACTCACTGCAGCCTTTGGACAATCCTGATGGCCTTCTGGCTCCAGCTCGTCCTCAGTAACTACCAACCCCCAACCCTGTCTTCTTGCAGGCCCCACACCACCCTCCAAGATCAAAGGCAGCTATTTATAACATCCTGAGCAATCCAGGAATCCAAAGGGGCTTGTGTTACCTTCCCCGCCCCTCACTGTCCCTGCTCCAACCAATGTTTCCAGTGGGCAGACCAACCCTGCACAGGGTCATCAGAGAGCAAGCCTGCCCCAAATGTTAATCCTCTGAGATGCCCAGGGAGGACATGATGACAGGGGTGTCACTGCCGAATTCAGGACGAGAACGTGGGGCTCCCAGGCCCATTTTCAAAGCCACTGTGCAGCTAGAGGCAAAGCAAGCTTGTTGTAGACAGGTGGCAGCAGCCACCACTGAGAAACCAATCAACCAAAACCAAAGCAAACCTGAAACTTCTTGCTGGAGCCTTAAAACACTCCAGGTATCAAAAAATAAAAAATAAAATCCTTCTGTGTCCTGTGGACACCTCAGTCAACTGTGAGAGGGAACCTGCCACTCAGCATCCGCCCTCCAGGGCACCTCGGAACTCCCTTCCTGCCCACTCCAATTTCGACCTTTCACACCTCACCAAGCTGGCTACATCCAGCACTGAGCCTCCAGCTGCACCCTGAATTTCAGGGTTCCACCACAAGTTTAAATGTGCAAAAGCAGGAAACCAGCATCGAAAAATTAAAATTAAAAACATTAATCATATTCTCAGTCATCATATTCACTTTTTATGAAGCATGCTCAAAGCTCAGTGACATCAGCAAATCCCAGCACTAGAGAAAACAAGCCTGCCTTTGCCTCCCTTTAGGTCATCAGGTCATCTGCAGTACACTTGGCAAAAAACACAGTAGAAGGGAAGCATACCTACAAACATGTTGTGGGACCAGATCTAGCAATGAAAAACAAGCCTTGCACCGTGGAGCACACCTGTAAGCCCAGCAACTTGGGAGACTGAGGCAAGAGGATGTTAGTCCAAGACTAGCCTCAGCAACTGACCTGTCTCAAACAAAAAAGGGAATGTAGCTCAGTGGTGGAGCATCCCCCCAGTATGGGGGGTAATGGGAGAATAAAAAGCAACCCTCAGCCAGCTTCCCACAATAAGTCTTTCCCAGAACACAAGCTCCTTGAGACCGAAGTGTTGCAAGCTAGAACACAACAAAGCAGCCAAGGCATTTTCTCAGATTAGAAATTCTCAAAAACTAATTCAAACTAAACTACAAAATATGCAGTCCATGGGCTGGAGTCGTGGCTCAGTGGTAGAGCGCTTGCCTGGTATGTGTGGCCATGGGTTCGATCCTCAGCACCACATACAAGTAAAGAAATAAAGATACTGTGTCCATTTACAACTAATATATATATATATTATATATGCAGTTCATATATATATACATATATATATGTGTGTGTGTATATATATACAGTTCAGAATCAACACCTCAGGATTCAAAAGGGCACCTTCTGGTTGACATTATGGACCCATTATTTACGCAGGAAGGACCAAGATACCCTGGAGCAAAGCCACTGTTACCAATCACAGAAGCAGTCGGGGGGAGTTCAGAGCAAAACTGCAGGTTTACCAAATGAAAGGTGAAAGTTTCCGGGGTGGAGTGGGGGCAGCTCAATGAAGAGCTAGTGCTTCGCATGCACGAGGCCCTGGGTTCAATACCCAGCATCATAAAGAAAAAAATCCTGGGGAGTTTTGGGGGAAATTACTCTCACCACAATGTTTGCTGAACACTTCCGATTTCGAACAAAAACTTACTTCTACATAGGTGTCCAAACATCACCTTTAAATGACTCCTAATGTTACACTAAATCACCTGGGGAAGTCAAACCACCCCCAAATGAGACCTGCATTTTCATACAAAATGGAAAACTGGCATGCTAATACTGTCTCTGTATTTGACAAATGAGATTATTTTTGAACTGACCTAAAACCTGTGACTTACTCCTTTCTCAAGGGGATTTCAGACAGGTCAGGAAGAAATCATTTCTGAGTTAAAAATAAATTGACAGAATCAAATTAAATGAATGCAACAACATACTACTTGTAATTATAAATAACAGGAAAACCAGCATGAATTCCCAACCAATCCACAGGGTCACTCCAAAGCAACCTGTGACAAAGGTTACCGCTCTGACCCTTCCCACAGTGAGACAACTGTAGCACAGGCTGGTCCACCCAGCTGCCAAGGCCATTCCACAGGTGGTGGACAGTCAGCCGCAGGGTTGCCTCCAACCAGTCTCAACCGAATTGTTCCAGTTTCAAAATTCTGTTAAAAACTGAACAATGGCTGATAAGAGGCAGGCGTGGAGGTTGCACACCCGCAATCCTAGCTGCCACAGAGCAAAAGGCAGGAGGATCACAAGTGTGAGGCCGGCCTGGCCAATCCACGCAGACCACATCTCCAAATAAGAAGGGCTGGGGGTGTAACTCAGTAGCACCCCAGGTTCGATCCCCAGTACTGACCTCAAAAGAGAGGAGACAGGGCAGGAAGAGGAAAAAAAGAGACAAACTGATGGCATTCCAAAAGAGACAGAGATCTTTACTTTCTGCAGTCTGTACTCAGTGGAATGATTTCAGCTGCATCATTTGATAGAAACTGCCCTACTGCTGGCCCTCTTCCCCCTCCCTCCCAACGGCCCACAGGAACAGCAAACACAGGGCACCTCTGCCTGTTAGCCATTTCGTATTACTTGAAAGGGGGAAATAAGTGTAGCCCTCCCACCACTTTTTCCAATACTGCCTCTATTACTGGCAAGAACAATTAAAAATGTGTTCACCATCCTACCACCAGTACCAGGGATGGGTCCCAGGGCCTCTGACATGCTAGGGAAGGGCTCCAGCACTGAGCTATACCCCCAGCTCTTTTTGAGAGTGTATCACTGAATTGCCCAAGCTGGCCTTGAACTTGAGATCCTCCTGGCTTGGACTCCCTAGGTGCTCCACTGTGCCAGGCCTTCTATTCACTTTTTTCTTTTCATATTTTTTAGTTGTCAATGGACCTTTATTTGATTGACTGATTGATATGTGGTGCTGAGAATCGAACCCAGTGCCTCACATATGCCAGGAAAGCACGCTACCACTAAGGAGCAACCCCAGCCCCTTTGCATTCACTTTTAAGCAGCACAAAGAATAGAAAATAAGATTGCTTCTTAAATCATTTTAAGATTTGTTGCTGAGGACAATCTTCATTAAGAAGGTCTTGGGCTGGGGATATAGCTCAGCTGGTAGAGTGTTTGCCTCACAAGCACAAGGCCCTGGGTTCAGTCTCCAGCACCATAAAAAAAAAAGAAGAAGAAGAAGAAGAAGGTCTTCCTACTGGATGACAACATGAGGATGACAACAATCTGTATTTTACATCGTGTCAAGCAAAGAGGTGTTTTGGAAGTGAAACTGTAGATGCATGCAGTGACTCAGACACCTGTAATGCCAGCTACTCAGGAGGCTGAGGCAGCAGGATCACAAGTTCAAGACCAATCTTGGCAAATTAGGAAGATCTCATCACAAAATTTAAAAAAAGGAGTGGAAATGTCGCTCAGTGGTAAAGCACCCCAAAGCACCCCTTGGTTCAATCTCCAGTGCTGGGAGGGAGGAGGGAAAAAGGGAGAAGTACAGAAGTCCCCATTTTGGTTATATTTACAGTACTGGTTAAGAGAATACTGAACAAAAAGATACTGTAGAATGAACTTAAGCAAACACTCGACTCATGTCAATTATCTCTGATCCTGGCTCCAGCTTGTGCCCTCAGTCCCTGAGCAACAGTGTGAAGACAGCAGATTAAAAGTGTGGGTTTCTTCTTCCCTGGATCTCAGAAACACAAGAAACTGGTACTTCAGAGGTCAGTGGCAGCAGGTATGAATGCCAGGACCAGAACCAGCACTCCACGTACATGCTTCCTGATTCCAACTACAGGAACAAACATTAAACCGAACCAAGAGAAAGCATATGAAAAAGAACCAGGCAGAAACCACTCCTTTCATGAATACAATCCACAATCCTGCAACTTCTAGGGAGTTGAAGCCTAAAATGTGACCTGGGCCAGCTGAAGACCATGCTCTTCTGTGGCCATGACTCCTCCAGTTTTGAGGGTACTGTGGCCACGCTCTAGGCACCCGGCAGTTCCTAGATACACAAGCTCCCTGTGCTGCTAACAGACTCCCTGCTTCCCTCTGCAGCTCCGGGCTCTACAGGGGCTCCCATGCTGAAGCATAAAGAGGCTGCAGCTGCTCCTGAGGCAAGGTGGTCACTCTCATGTCGTGTGCAGCCCATGGCAGGCCTAGGGAAAGGGAGGGGAGTTCCTTGCCAAGGGGTTCACAGAGGGGTCCACAACAGCAATCTGAACTGCTACCTCACCCCAAGGTCCAGCAGGCTGTCCACTGGCTGGTCTCTTAGGGAGGTGAGAGGTTACATAGCATTCAAGTGTATGGATTCTGCTGGAGAGAAGACAAGTTTTCATTAATTTTTTTGAAAAAGTGTCATTTGTTGCTACGATTTTTCTACAGCGGTAGCCACAACCAAACTATGGCAAAAACGTGCATTTCTTCAATTAACAAAAGTAGTCTTCTGAAACCAAAATCAATCACAGCTATGAAGAATAATTCACTAGTCATTACTGCCATTCACTTCACAGCCCCCAAATTTTACCTGCAGGGTCCACCTCTCGTATGTTCCACAGGGTATGCTGCCCCCACCCCATTCAAGCTTCCTCTCCTCCCCTGCAGGAGTCCTCAACTGCACATCTAGTGGTCTGATGGCTTAGGGCTGCTCAAGGACCAAGACAGGAGTTAAGCGCCCAATGCCATTTATGTAACTAACATGCTGCCTATAACAACTTGAACCTCAGTAAATTTCAGAGTCACCATGTGATGGGCACCATTTAGGGTGTGAGTAAGAACAAAAGATTCCTGCCGCGAGATTCTATTCTAATGGAGAAAACCAATAGCAAGTAATTTCAAATGTGGTACCCAAGGTGGAAGAAAATGTTACGTTAAAAGGCAACTGCTGGAATCACTGGCAGGAGGCACAAGAGAGAGAAAACGAGAACAGAGTGTGGCTTACCTGAAATCCTTTCCTCAACCTGTCTGCCAACAGCAGCCCTCAACTCTGCTACCAGGGATGGGAGGGCCTTACCTTGGGACACCTTGGACTTTGGGTCCAAATGCAGTATTGTCTTGCAAATGAAACCAGTGGCCATTTAAGGATATCTGAGGAGAAACAAGCTAAGACACTGTCCATCTTCCACCTACAGTAAGGCCCAGGGCCAGGCTCAGATGCCACTGTTAGACTTGCCTAGCAAGTGTATTTCCTGGACTTGAAAAAATGCCCAAATGGAAAGAAAATTTAAGACACTCAGGACCTCTCACGTGCTAGACCAGAGCTCTATCACAGAGTTGCCCAATCTGGCCTCCAATTTTCCATCTTCCTGCCTCTGCCCCCCGCCCCCCACAAATCCCAACAGCTGGGATCACAGGCATGAGCCACCAAACCTACATAATTTATTTTCTGATGTGTTAGTCCTCTCTCATCCAGTTAGTTACCTTTGGTTAACAAAATATCTTTATCTCGACTCAAGATAGCAATACCACATGCACTCAATTCACATTACCAACTGTTAAAGGTATCCTGTTTATTACTGTTGCTAATCTTACTGTTTGATTTACAATTAAACTTTGGCACAAGTTTACGTATGTCCAGAAGAAGAGCTAATATAGATACAAGGTTTGGTACTATTTAAGGTTTCACATACCCTCTGGGGATCTTGGAATGAAATCCCCAGAGACAAGTGCGGACCTACTGAAACTGGTTCTTCAAAGGCAGCTAAGTCAACTGAGTTTCCACCAAGACTTCCTGTTCCTCTCCAGATTTGCAAGTCAAAGAACAAGTGCCACACAGAAAAATGCCCCATACCTGAGAGTTTGCACACCAGCTATGACTTCACCAGACATGGTTCCCAGCTGCAGGGAGCAGCCCTGAGTCTGCTGCTCAGATTCAAGCAGCAACTCCTGCCATTTCAGTGCTGACAGCAACTTCCAGAACTTGGCTCTCTTCAAAATAGGAAGTTACCAATGAAGAGGAACCCGGGGACAATCTCCAAGAGAGTCAAGTTCCCCTCCCCAATGTGTTTTCCATGGATGCTGGGCACATGGAGCTGACATGTGATGACTCTAAACCCAGACCACCTGACATTGCCCCAAACAAGACACTTGCTCTCAACATGGCACTTTCTTCATACAAGAGCAATGAGGCAGTGCATGCCACGTGGAGCACTCAGATCCAGAGCCTGGGACCGTCTCACCTGAGAACAGCAGTAGCAGAGGTTAGTAGACAATTCGCCTTTCCTTGAGAGCCCTAACTCCTCGCTGTTCTGAGGCAGTACAGTCTATCTACCATCAATAGCAGGTGAATACAAAATCCCCCCACTGCAATCTATTAACAGCACTGAATTCTTTCTCTCAAGTTCAAGTTTAAAAACAAGCACCACCAAAAAAAATAAACAAACCCAGGGACTGTGTGAACCGTCTGGCAGTGAAGGACTGAGCCTCACACCTCACCAGTGTTGTCTGAACAAGAGGACTTGGGTATATTTGCTTGGGTGATTTTCTCCCTAACTAGGGAGGTTGGGTGTGAGGGAGAGAATGGAACCTGGCTGGAACATTTCTTCACTTACTTTGTTCCTTCAGGTTGGGTGAAAGATTTAAGTTGCTTTAATGCAAAACAGTCAAAGGGGTATGCCAGAGACAGGCAGAGAAATCTGGGGGTGGCAGGGCAACTTACTACTCCTCCATAAAAGCCACAAGCAAACCACTGATGTGCACAACATGGATTCTGAATCCCCAAAACAAAGGACATCCTTTCATTTAATCTTCTGTGTAGTTAAAGACCCTTTTTTTCGGTGGGCAGGGGTTACTGGTGATTGAACCCAAGGGCACTGAGCCACATCCCCAACAGCCGCCCAGCCTCCTTTTTTATTTTAAATTTTGAACAGTGTCTAAGTAGCTGGGGCTGGCCTCAAACTTGCAAACCTCCTGCCTCAGCCCCAGGATTACAGGAGTGTGCCACCACACCTATCATGCAGATTGTCTTACTGCAGCCAAGACTGAACTATGCAGTACCAGAAATCAGGTCAGTGGTGACTAAGCAGGAGGAAAGGGAACAGACTACTGACCACCACAGGACCCAGGGAGCTTTCTACACTGTTATGAGTGGTCAAAAGTCACCGCACTGCACACTGGAGATGGTTGCTTGCTAATCACACCTCCATAAACTATTTTTTCAATCCTGAACAGATATGCAGATTTTTTTAAACAAAAAGAGGACAGAATGTTACATTGAGCCAGGACAGTTTAATAAACTCATTTCCCTGTAAAGGAGTCACCCGAAAATGAACACAAATCAAGGCTAAAAGTCACACCTTTAACAAAACAATCCAAGGACCTCTACAATGTGGGGATTTCCCCCAGTTTTCATGCTGTGGAAAGAGACACATTCAAGAAATAGTTACAATACAACACCCTTTCAGGGTTTAGAACATTTAAAGGAAAAATATATATCTTTAAAAGGAGAAAGAAAACCTAGATGTCATTGTTTATGGTGTATCAGTACCACCTGTGGTTGTCATTATGGAATTATCTTCCTGCCTCAGCCTCCTGGGTTGTTGGAATTACATACCACTGATCTGCTTACAATTTGCTTTTAGCATACCAAAAAAAAAAAAGCAGATTCAATACTCTCCTATGGGAACTAGTCTTGTTCATTCAAAAGCTTTCAGACCTTTTTCAAGGCAAAACTGGATCAACAATCACTCTACAGTGTCTGTCAGAGGCTAACCACATTTGTGTGGGGGTGGAGATGGCCACCAGTAACAGACTGCACTGAGGGTGGGATATGAATCTTGAACTAACATTCCATCTCCTCCTCTAGACAGCCCATTCAATGGGGCATGTGGTAATAATATGTGGCTTATGGATATAAAATTTTTTTCAGGAACCATCCTATAGAATTCAAACAGAAATTTCTATATCCCAAAGGATGCCCAGTCCTCAAGTTTACTCCACAACAGGACTCTGGGTGGCTGGCTGTGCACAGACAACGTGGAATCTTGCACAGGACCCAGAAAAAAATCAAAATTAATTCCCAGAGTTGTAAACAATCACTTCCAGCCCACAAACCAAAGTCAGCCAGGTTCCAGGCAGGAAATGATTGACAAAGCTGGCAATTGTCACATTCAAGATTTAAGATAATAATCTTGATCTAAATCTCAACTTCCAAATCTAGGTCCAAAGACCAAGGGTGATATCTTAGAAGTTGAAATCCTATTCCTGGACGATCTCAGCCCATTCCATTTCTGCACAAGCTTCTGTGAGCTCTCTAGAAGGGCCCAGCAAGAAATGCAGGCAGGAATATGCCCCAAAGAGGAGAAGCAGCAAAGACAGTCATGGCACGGCTATGCCCACTTATGTACCCCTACACTAGAACTCAAGGCCACCTTGACTCCCCTAGGGTTTTCCTAGGTCAAGTCACCATCTCCGTTTTGTGTTGGACAAAGAGAGGGAGCAATTTGTTAATGCTATTTACAAATGGTAGGTCTGACAGTATTTCCCACTGTGAGTAGACATTTGTAAAGAATATTGAATCCTGAAGATTGTGGATGGTAGGGAATGTGGATGTTCCATTTTATATTTAAAATTTTAGCCAATTCTTGGGTGACAGATGAAGTAAACTCGGGCCATTATCGGACGAGAGGGAGGCAGACAGTGAATACGAGGAATGGCTGTTCCCCAGCTCTCCCAACCAGGAAAGAAAGAACACCTAAGCCTAGGCATTACAAATGTAGAAATAAGAAAGTTCTGTTCTCAAGAAGAGCACTGACAAGACCATTAGGATCTGCAACAGTGCTACCACCACCTTGAAGCATCCAGAACCTTCCAAGGCCTCACCCCTGCGCTAAAACTCTCAGGGCACTTAATCTCTACCCGCCTAACGTCGGAACTGGTTTCGGGAGAGTTTATCCAGGGCAGTTTGGGAGCTCGCTGAGGGCAAGCAGCAGCTCCGTTGTGGCGTCTTCGTAGCACGGAACGAGGCTGCGGTGAGTAAACCTAGCTGCCACACCTCCCAGACAGAAGGCCACTTACCCCGCGTCCCACTGCCACCAAGGTACTGGGACGCCCCCAAGCAGCACGGCAGAAGGCAGAGCGCAGTCCTAGGAGCCGCAGCCCTTGAACGCACGCACCAGGATGAGCCCACCCCCCACGCACCCTCACGCCGGAAGCTACCGCGAGGCACACTGGGACCTGCGGAAAGACACGCATGCGCAAAGGCCAAGTTGGAAAAACTGCCGTAAAGGACGGTCCCCTTCCTCCTGGGTTCCGCCCTTGGCTAGTCGACCTCAGTTCTCACCAATGAGGATCCGTCCCGTTTCTACTCTGCTGCCAATCGTAAACTCTGAGAACCCTTCTGTGTGTTCAGAGGCACCTAGTGTGAGGCCCTTCTGCTTGTCGGCTAAGGGGCCGCGCTGGGCTCTGATGAGGTGGGGAGACCGTGGTGAAAAGGGAGCTTGCTCTGACAGTCCCGTGACACCAGTGCTGTTGCTGCTTTCGACAAAAACTGAGACAGAGTTCAGATGACTTTCTAACGACAGAAGTAGGATTAGAACTCGTTTCTAGGGCTGGGGATATAGCTCAGCTGGTAGAGTGCCTGCCTTGCAACCACAAGGCCCTGGGTTCAATCCCCAGCACCAAAAAAAACAAAAAAAAATTCGTTTCTAATCTACTTTTTTCCTAAGTTGTTTTTGTTTTTTTAATAATACATTCGAAGCCAGGCGTGGTGGCGCACACCTGTAATCCAAGCGACTTGGGAGGCTGAGTCAGGAGGATCGCGAGTGCAAAGCCAGCCTCAGCAACTTAGCGAGGCCCTTAGCAACTCAGTGAGACCCTGTCTCTAAATAAAATACAAAATAGGGCCAGGGATGTGGCTCAGTGGCCGAGTGTCCCTGAGTTCAATCCCTGGTTCAATAAAAAATAAAAAAATTAATGCATTGGAACCACAAAACATTCTTGGCACTTAGAGTAGGTGGGGATCAGCAGGAACGATGGGAGGCCACAGTTACCAAGCGAGAGGAAATCAGCTTTCTCAAGAAGCAAGATGTACAGTCAGCTTTCTCAAGAGAATGAGATGTCAGCCCCATCACAGGGTCCTCAGACCATAAGGACAGAACAAGAACCACCCCCATTTCCCACATATAGAATAGACCTTAAAACAAACCAATCAGTAAATATCCCCATTGAGCAAAGCTAGAAAATCAATCTACCACCTTGATTGTTCTCAATTAGGTCCGCAGGCCAGACAAAACCAGGAACTAAAGGATGTGTTGACAGGACCTCCCAGTAACACAAGTGCCATTTTCACTCTGGAGACTGACCAATGTCCATGCTGAAGGCAATTTCGTTTTCAATAAACCTTTAAGTGTGTGTGTGTGTGTGTGTGTGTGCATGTCCCCACTGTCTGTGCTATCAGTAATTTTACTGATCAGGACACAAGAATTGAGGGACCTGCTTCTTTCTGCAACACTGCTAGTCTTCCCATCACAAGTCTCACTTAAAAATAAAGTAAGGTGCCGGGCGCGGTGGTGCACGCCTGTAGTCCCAGCACTTGGGAGGCTGAGGCGGAGGATCGTGAGTTCAAAGCCAGCCTCAGCAACTTAGTGAGGCCCTAAGCAACTCAGTGAGACCCTGTCTCTAAATAAAATACAAAATAGGGCTGGGGATGATGTGGCTCAGTGCCCTGAGTTCAATCCCCAGTTCCAAAAAATAAAAAAAATCTAAATAAATAAATAAAGTAACGTGAGCGCTTACCTCCAGAACTGCAACTCCTACCCTAGACCCTAGAGAAAATAAGTATGATGATTATATCTTTCTGGATTAAATATATATAATCTGCTATGTCTTTTTTTTTTTTTTTAAAAGAACATTGATTTTTCTTAATTTTATTCTACAAAGTGACTAGGGCAAGAAGCAACATTTTACCTTGACTCGTCTGCTGAGTTCTCATAAAAAATAATATGTATGTTATTATATAAACCACATTCACGTTTTGCTTTAACCTGCACCAGGAGACAAAGGCATCTGAGCAGAACTTCCAGAAATGAGATTCGCTATCTAGAGTTCACAAATTTCAGAGATGCGGACTGATCAGGTTGACCTGGTAAAACCTGGCAGGTCGGAAGTCCATGATCCACAGCCTCTCCCTCTCCCACTTCTTCCCCTGGAGGAGAAAGATGCCAAAAACCCTTTCTTAAATTATGGAGGAATACAAATTGACAGGAGGAAACCAGAAAAGCCTTCCCTGCTAAGCTCCCATGCATCCTCAAGCTCTTCCTGTTATTCCTCACCTCTGGGCCTCCAGCAGGGCTCTGGACACACCCCCAGGGAACCCCAAGCTTCACCTAGCTACTTCCTGCACAGCAGGCATCTACACTGAGACACTCTTCTCTCAGTAGGGATCAGTCCTCCCTCCAAAATGTGCCCACTAAGTACCACTCCTATTCTATCCAAGCTCTTCCCTGCCTCGCAGTGCCACAGCCCCATTATCAGTGAGTGAGTGCCTGGCATTTAGCGAGTACCCAACACGTGGTAGGAGATCTGTGAATATTCCTCAGATTTGGGGGGGGGTCACCCCAGAGGCACTTTACCACTGAGCTACATTCTAGCCCTTTTTATTTTGTATTTTGAGACAAGACTGAACTACGTTGCTGGGGTTGGCCTCAAACTTATGATCCTCCCATCTCAGCTTCCTAAGTATAGCTAGGATTACAGGCGTGTGCTGCTGTGCCCACCACAGAATTCACTGTAACTAAACAGACAGTAAATGCTGTTGCCAGAGTTAAGTGTGGTGTTAGGGATATAATTTCGGGCCTACCACTAACTACAAACCCAGCCTGAGATTGTTGATTTTGGTAGATAATCTGGTGTATACCTTGAACAATGTACAATTTATTAAAATTACAAAAGAAAAAAAAACTAAAACTCCACATACTGTTGCCCCACTTCACATCATGCCATTCGATATTCTTGTTATCACTGTCATTTTACCGACTGCATGGAACACAAGTTCTATAATTTCACCAATCCCCCACTGGTTAGAATTTTTCATTATAACCCACAGTGAAATACACTTAACACACATCCTTGTGGTCAAGTAGAAATAAAGGCCAGGAGTGAAAATGGCATGCAAACTAACATTACTTACAGTGCACACAGAAGCGTAAAGCAAGGGGATCTGTTTAAGGACACTAATAGAATCTCCACGCGATATAACATAACGACCCAGCCAAACTCTTAAAAGAAATGGCTGACTCAAGAGGCTTAGGAGGCTTGCAAGTTTGAGGTCAGGCTCGGCAACTAAGTGGGACTGTATGTAGCTCAATGGTAGACTCCTCCAGTCCTAAGGGACAGAGACTAGACTGAGAGCTCGCGGGCTTTCGCCCAGCCTGGGGAAGATGAGCGATGAGTTTGTTGGATGGAAGATCGTCTTTAGTTACTTCTGATAAAATAACCAGTTGGGAGCCAGGCGGGGTGGTGCACACCTGTAATCCCAGGCAACTTGGGAAGCTGAGGCAGGAGGATCTCAGGTTCAAAGAATTCACTGAGACCCTGTCTCAAAATACAAAATAGGGCTGGGGATGTGGCTCAGTGGTGGAGTGCCCTCGAGTTCAATTCCCAGCACACTCGTACACACACCCCAAAAAGCAGTTGGGGGGAGTGGGGGGGAAGCGATTCTCTGTTCGTTAAATCCAACAGAATGGAATTTTCCTTAAGAACTATCCAATATTGATCATGCAGATTAGGGAGGGAGGAGCCTTGATGGGGGGAAGGTATTGGGACCACAGGTCGCTGGAGTTCAACTACCACTATTTCAACCCTGCAGGGAAACTCCCCACTGCACCCTTCACCTACCCTTCAGCCCACTGCACCTAAAGCTGCCTGCGTCAGAGCTGGGGAAGCAGCTCAGTGGTAGAGCACTTGCCTGGCCTGTGTGACATCCTGGTTCCAGGCCCAGCACCACAAAAAATAAACTTTCCTGCCCTGCCTAGGTACTTAGGGGAAAACCAATTTCACCAATGGGTAAGGGAAGTCATGTTGAGACAAACATGGGATTGTCAGCAATCACGGTTATGTCACACCGCACGCAGCCAACTTTTCCAAGGGAAGGTCTCATTCAGCCTAGCAGCTTTATGGCTCTCCCTCTAGTTTGCTGACTCCCTAAGAGCAGAAGATGCTAACTGACAACACTCACGGGCTCTCATTGCCTAATCTGACTGTTTTAAGGAAGGAAGAAATTCAACTGATCAACTGTCACTATTTAACCACAGGAAAGAAAATAGAATTAGCCTTTTCCAGACTTCTTTTAACATTTGTATGTAAATGAAATCTAAGAGATACATTGAAAGAATGGAAAAAAAAAAAAAAAAACCACTGCGCTTCAGCTCCTCTGAAAAGCTAGCTTCTTTAGAAAGGTAAGGACTGGCAAAAGAACCAACTAAGCACCAATGTCAAGTTCTCCATGGCTGCGAATAAGCCAGGTTCTGGCACTAGCCTGGCTGTGGTGTGCACCTATGGCTTGTATGTACTTCCTCATCTCTGGTAGAGTTAACAGTCCCATCCTCTCAGGAATGCTCTGTGGAACACCTGAGACACAAGGTGATCTCAAACTGGATCACCTGCAGGTGTATTTAGCCATGCCATAAGACCATGGCAATAACTTAAGCAAGAATGGCTTAAGAGGCTAGGCATGCTGGTGCACTCCTGCAATCCCAGCAGCTCAGGAGGCTGAGGGAAGAGGATCACAAGTTCGAGGCCAGCCTCAGCAACTTAGCGAAACCTGCCTCAAAATATTGTTTAAAAAAATGAGCTGGGGATGGTGTCTCAGTGGCTAAGCACCCCTGGGTTCAAATCCCCAGTACCAAAAAAAAAAAAAAAAAAGATAATTTATGAACCAGTGATTTAAAACTCAGAACACATTTCATCAAAGTTAATTTTGACCACTAGTCAAGTTCCCAAAATCAACACAAAGGAGTAAAAATTCAGCAAGATGATAATGAGAGAAGAGGGGAAGGATTAGGGAATATGGCTAAAAGCTACTAAGAGCTTAGGGGGTGGAGAAATGCCCCCCTCCAGACACCCTTTCTGAAGGGCAGAAAAAAATTTAAGGAGCTGAGCAGTCACCAATCCAATTGTGCTATATTTATGTCACATCGGAACTGAAACTCAAAAGTCTGAATGGGAAAAACCAAGTCAGGGTCTGTAGTATGGCCAGCTCTTATTTTGGACTTCATTTCACTAGCTCCAGAGAAAATTAAGTTTTAAGCTACAGAAGCTGTGCATCTGAATTTCTTGGACCCGATAAATTATGCACTACAAGGAACTCCACAAATTAAGTGAAACCAGCCTCTGCTGTCCTCACAAATTTGAGCAATGTCCTTATTCTCATGGACGACCAGTAATAAATCTGAATCACGTAATTAAAGGGAGAATGCAGTTACATACAGAAACATACCCAGTTTCTCCTGATGGAAGGACATCAGAAAAATACCCAAAGTCACTTCATAAAACCTCAGATTCCAAATGGAACCAACACCTCCTGGTGGGTGAGAGATAGGGATGTTCTGTTCCCTTTTAAAGCCACAATTCCCTCCCCAAGCAGAGGGCAAGGAATTCTAAAGTTTGGATGTGACTGTTAATTCCAATACGCTACAAAGAAAGAACATTTACTGAAACCTCAAATGTGAGGATGCGGTGGAGAAGAGAGGCTGTCCCTAGCTGGTTCTCCACTTGAACCCAGGGCCTAATCCTAGGTTCCTCACACCCCTTTCTTCCCAGTTTCTGGTGGGAAGTCTTCCTGTACCTGTTTAGAAGTCAAAATGATCCAAACCTAGTCCACGGATCTGAAGACCTTCCAGGGAGGGCTGGTAAGGTTCAGTCCTTGAGTCTAGGTGGCGGCTAAACAGGTATGTTTGGCGTGTTTAAATCTAAATCAAAGCTCAGATCTTTTAAAGTACTGAAAGCAAGCTCAAAAGGACAATACTTCTCTCCCCTGAAGGGGAGCTTAACAGTACCATGGAGCCACCACCACTTTGCTGTCAAATGGGGACAATGAGGTCCCAGGCTGTGTGGAAGCGAATCACAACTAAGTTTGTTCTGGTTCCAGCTTCTGGGGTTGATGCACTCCATTACTTCAAAGGGCAATCAAGACACACGAGTGCGCCTCAAACACAACACCTACCTGTCAACCATGGAAAGCGTCTGCCACTAGTGATCTCAAAACACAAAAACAGAAGTTACTTGCCGGCAGAAACCCCAGAACACGAAGCCTTGAGAAACAGGCTGGTGCAGCTTCTAAAAACATGACATTTAAAAAGACTTGGGTCCCACAAATGGGCCTCGGGAAATACAAACCTAATTATTCTTCTCACTTTAAACATTGAAGCCAAACCCACAACAGTGGATACTGGAAAATCTTTTCCTTAAAGGTGCAGAGTGAGGTACATGTGCATAACATAATGTACCTGCGGAGCCAGGGAGCTGCTCCCAAGCTCCCTTGTGGGTTCTTAAGTACTCTATCCAAGTGAGTCATAGAGCTTCCTTAACAATCAAGGACATCTCTCACAAATAAAACGTCAACAATTAAGTATTAGGAGTACTCCAAGGAAACCAGGCAAAAATATATACAAATCAAAGCCAGGAACCCCTTGAACCCCACTGGTTTTCAGTAAGCATGGACGCCTGCTTCTCCCTATTGCTCAATGGCAAGCCTGTGGGGTCTAGGGGGAAGCAGTGGGTTATTCACACATCAGAACCCCACGCTAGCTTGAACCTACACTCATCCGAAGATGGAACAAGCAGCACAGCACCAGAGAATGCAGCCAACATCACCTCCACACATAGCGACAATGTAGGAAAATTCAAAAACAGAACTGAACAAGGAGAAAACTTCGAAATCAACAACCAAGGGCATGAGGCTGCTTGGGGCAGCTGTGCCGAGTGGGGGCTTTCCTCTCTCCAGAGGGTGTTGGCACTGGCCCTGCACCCCTCTCCCAGGCCATCCCACACTGCCTAGGCACTGGGTGGTGCACAAATGACCAGCCCACACCCATCACCAGTGGGCTTTTAAATCCTCCTTCACAGATTCATTAAAATACAAGTCCTCAGCACAGCTTCAATTTTCAGCTACAAATGCAGGCGAGAGACTTGACCCTGGCAGCCCCTCCATTCCAGAAGAACCCCAGGCTTGTGTGGCTCCAGGTGGAGGCCCCTCCAAAGAATTACTAAGAAGGGAAACTGGGCTGCGGCGTCCCCAGAACAGGTTTTAATAGCTCCACCACAGCTGGTCATCAAAAGCCTTCAGCTAAGAAGGGAGGGCTATAAAATATAAAAGTAGCTGGGCACTATGGGCACACCTAAATCCTAGTCCAAACAGAGGTGGAGGCAAGAGCACTGCCAAGTTTAAGGCCAGCGTTAGCAACTTAGTGACACCTTGTCTCAAAAAATAAAGAGCTGGGGGTGTAGCTCAGTAGTAAAGTACTTGCCTACACGCACCAGGCCCTGGGTTCCATCAGCACAAGAAACAAAACTCTGGGCTAATAAAGGGTTGGACCACATAATGGAAACACCCGTCCAGCTGCCCACCCTGCAGCAGGGCTGTACCACCACACTGAGTTGGATCCCACCTCAACCCAGATCAACACAGGAGCCACACAGCAGCCTGTGGGTAACTTTCAAGACTCTAAGGAAACATTCAATAAATATTTGTTGATTTTTTTTAAAGAGTTTTTTTTTTTAAAGGGTCAGAGGAGGAAAGGCCACAACACAAAGGTCAAGAGTCAAGCATTACTCATCTAGAAATGGGTGTCTGTTTGAACAGACACTTTGATGGTGGTCTGGAAACTGCAGCGAGGGATCCACGCAACCAGCTTCTTCTTGGCTTCTACAGCCAAGCCAAGGAGAGGCGGTCAGGAGGTTTTGAATCCTCTGGGTTTAAAGTCCTCCAACGAGAGGGGGTGGGGATGGGGGTATGAAAAATGATGGAATGAGACAGACATCATTACCCTATGTACATGTGTGATTAACAAGAATGGTATGAATGTACATCATGCACAACCACAGAAATGAAAATTTGTACCCCATATGTGTACAACGAATCAAAATGAAGTCTGTAAAA
>JAJEJO010004086.1:56881-85723 GCA_020662805.1 Glaucomys volans | reverse complement strand
TGAAGTCTGTAAAAAATAAATAAATAAATAAATAAATAAATAAATAAGGAAAAAAAACTGAAAAAAATTTTGTTTGTTCACCAAACAAAATTGGTGAACTGGGGGGAAAAAAAAAAAGTCCTCCAAAAAAATGAATACACTCAGGATCATAAATTTGAGACCAGTCTCAGCAACTTAGTGAGGCCCTGTCACAAAATTTAAAGGAGGGGGGATGTAGCTCAGCAGTAAAATGACCCTGGGTTCAGTTCCCAGTTATCAAAAGAAGGAAAGAAAACAAAAATTATCTCCTCTCCAGGATGTTAACCAAAAGCACAGATTCATCTACCCAAATCATACTGAGGTGGCGGGGGGAGAACAGCAAAGCTCGTCCATGCTCTAGGTCGAGTGCCCCTGGGTTCAATCCCCAGTACCAAAAAAAAAGAAAGAAAGAAAGAAAAGAAAAAGAAAAGGGAATCCCAACCTTCTCCTTTATTCAAGAGCTATAAACCATTTTCTTCCCCTTCAGAGACACTTTTCCATAAGCTGTCAGTGACCAAAAACACATACCAGCATATATATCAGACACTGATAATCTAGACTGATCAAATTTTCATTGCTTCAAAAATTAAAACACTCTCCCTATTAAAACCCAAGTCACTAAAATAGACATTTCCTTCTCAGACTAATAATAAAGCAAGAGCATCAGCACAGCAACAAGGCAGCACCATTTCCTAATTTAATTTTTTTTTTTTTTTGAACCAGGGATTGAACTCAGGGACACTCGGCCACTGAGCCACATCCCCAGTCCTATTTTGTATTTTATTTAGAGACAGGGTCTCACTGAGTTGCTTAGGGCCTCGCTAAGTTGCTGAGGCTGGCTTTGAACTCGCAATCCTCCTGACTCAGCCTCCCAAGTCGCTTGGATTACAGGCGTGCGCCACCGTCCTAATTTAAATTTAATACTCCAAAATCCATGTGATTTCCCTTCCATTTAAAATAAAGAGGACATCCACAGGTCTGCATTCACTGCTCACACCACAGGGCTGTGGGAAAGGTAACTGGACCCCACATGCTACTTTTAAGGACTGACTATAGAGTTAATCCCATAAAATAACAAATGGCCAATGACACCGTTTAATGTTATACTGGCCTAACGGGAGATGGCTTACGAGTATCCATTAGAGTAATTCAGCCCCCACTGTCAATAAATAAATGTCACTTCTAGTCACCCAGATGAGACCTGAATGAGAGCTCAAAAAAAAGACATAAATGAGATTCAGTAAATACATAAGGAACACACACACACACACCATGAATGATTTCAGGTCAAAATGCATATAGAACTTACAACAGAAAGTGATAGACCCTTCATTAATATGGTACCACTTCTAAATGTACTAAAGTTCTGCTGATACTTTCACTGCTCTCTGAAAAAAGAAAAAAAATTTAAGTTTTACAAAAAAAAAAAAAAAAAAAAAAAAAGCTCAAGTTCCAATTTGCTAACTCAGGTCACACCCTATCATTTTCTAGCTTTTCCTCTTCATGTGGTCCTCACTGTTCCTTTGGAGTTTTTAAAGACCTGGGATTTGGGTAATTATAGCAATTTCAAAAATAGTTACTGAAAATCTGGTTACCTATGCACTTCTTTAAACATTTAAATGCCTTTGAGTGCATGGTTTTACAGAAATACTACATAACACACTCTTACCAAGTTCTTTTATGCTAAGAATCTTCTCGCACCAATATATTTGCTTCCTGACTGCCAAAAAAAAAAGATCACTCATTAAATAGTTGCCCAGTGACTGACAACTGAAAAGTCTATCACTGATAAGAGTCAGCATAACCCCAACTTCCTTTAAAAAAAAAAAAAAAAGTTTCCAATTAAAAAGTGAAGCTTTGTTGAACACCAGAGTCCTCCTGGTTCCTGGATTCCTTGAATCCTCTAAGTATCAAGAGTAAAAGAGGAACTGCCTGCTCTACCCCCACTTCACATGGACACACACACACACACACACACACACACACACACACTCTGCACGCACGCAGCAGCCATGACAGCATGGGGGCACTTGGGCTTTGCAAACAGGCTCCACCATTCAGTAATTGGCTCATAAATTTCATTCATAACATGAAATACAAAGGGTCCAAAATGAGTGGTCTGTAATTTTAAATGTTGTCATTACT
This sequence comes from Glaucomys volans, assembly GCA_020662805.1. Lineage (NCBI taxonomy): Eukaryota > Metazoa > Chordata > Mammalia > Rodentia > Sciuridae > Glaucomys > Glaucomys volans. The sequence goes on along the minus strand of JAJEJO010004086.1, from coordinate 83,560 downwards.
CTCCTGGCTGCAAGCAGTTAAAGAAGGTCTTGCAAGCTCATGAATCACGAGGACAGTTTATAGCTCAGAATGAGTTCAGAACAAGCACGGGATCTCGGGGGGCTGGAGATGAGGGGAGGATCCCCAGACCCGGGTGCTTCCACAAAAGGAAGCCTCTCCCCTCATCCAATCACAACGGGATGACACTCTGTGCTCCTGGGCCCTCCTCCCGTCCCCCTTTGTCCACAACACACCTTTAAAGTAAGGAGTGGACACACATAGTGTCCTGCCTATTTCCAGAAATCCATCTCAGATCCTGCCTCTTCATGCAGAGGCTTTCAAATGCTTATGGAAAGAAAGGTGTAACAAAGAATTAAAAGGGAGAGAACGCGTCCAACCTGTGCTGATGAAAATCTGCCCAGCAGTCTGCAGGCTGCTAACCGTTCCTGGGCACTCCAACCCCATGTAGGAGGACAAAGAAATGAGTTCTGGAATCAGAGATTTAGTCTCACAAGCATTGGGCCAATTAGAAATCGCATTTTGGACATATCTGGAATTCCACATTAGTCACTTGCATAAGAACAGAGACATTTGGGGGTTGGGGGAGGCATGTTGGACAGTTCAACAGATTTCAGAAGAAATATCCACAGTCCAAACAGGACACCCATTCTCTTAAGGGACAGTGGGCAAAGTAACAAGAGGAAACCAAATTATCCTCAAGGCATGGACTAGCAGAAAAAGTGATGCAATACTGCATATCTAATCTCCCTCACCCACACCATCGCCCACTCCTTTGAAGTGAGGAAACAGACAACAGCTACCTCCACCAACTTCCGGCCAAATGAGATGGCTCTGGGAACCGCAGCAGGCCATCTGTGTGGCCCCCACGCCGTGATGCAGAGACACAAGCCTGGGTTTAGGCAGAGCTAGGGTGACTATTTCTCCAGAGAGTTCTAACCAGGCAGAAAAGCAGGAGCTCTCCATGGAGACCAGCCTAGGCTCAAACTCCAGCTCTGCCAAACTTCAAATGAGACCTCCTGCTGAGAGGGGCTGCTGAGAGCTGACAGGAGGCCTAATGAGATGAGGCACAAGGTCCACAGCAAAAAAGAGAGTCAACAAACGTCTTGGTCCCCTCTAAAATGGGTCCACCACTTCAGTGGACAGACCTACCCAGGATCAAGGCCATTCTGTCCTGGGCCCAACACACCTCTGTTATGCACACACCGAAAACTGTACAGGGAGGTCAAGGTAACCAATATGCCTCCTGACACTCTCGTCTGTACAAACCAGGAACAGGATAGGAGCACAGGTGGTGTTAGCTGGGCGTGGTGGGGCACACCTGTAAACCCAGCTGCTGGGGAGGCTGGGGCAGGAGTCGTCCAAGTTCATGGCCAGCCTGAAAAATTTAGTGAAACCCTTTCTCAAAACAGAAAAAGGGCTGGAGATGTAGCTTAGTGGTAAAGTGACCCTGGGTTCATTACGGGGGGGGGCCCTGATGTTCTCTACACTACTTTGGTCCTTCCCCAAAAGGAGTTCCAGAGAGCCCTATGCAGGAGGGACACCATTCAAAATTGATGTTCACTAGTCAATTAAGTTCAAGAGACTGCTGCTGTACCCAGGTGCACGATTCTCTACTACCCTCCAATTACAGGACCAGCCAAGCATCATCTCACTCCACCCTCCCCCCCGGAAAAAAAAAAAAAAAAAAAAAGCATTTCTCAAAACACACATGGGGATACTGCACACTGCCTTCGTTCATCCAATTTTGTTGGTGGTTTGACTTGAGTTTTATGAGGGGATGATTTTTATAAAGTAACGCATGAATAAAAATTCACTTTTGAAAATGTAAACTACACCAAAAATGGAGGTTAAAATATGAAAGTTTATTTTCTACAGCTCACAGAAAGTGGAAAAAGGCAATTATCTTCATCTTTTCAGCTTCCAAGTGTACAAATAACAGAATGTTAACAAAACATAAGACAGAAACTCTCAGGATTCCAAATGGCCGTGGCAAGCTCTCAGGAACCGAGGCAGAGGATGACTACGTTACAAGCTGCCCATCAAAAACTGTCACCTCTTAGTAAAATGCTCTGTTCTCTTTTTACTATCAATAAAGATTCTACAAACACAGAAGAGAGCAGTCCCGCAAAGAAATGTGACATATTAAAGCAAATTAACAAACTGGAAAAAATGATCCAGGCTACAATTCAAGTGCAGCTTCAGTTACATTCTGATCACACCATTTTCCTCTGCATTTATCAGCATAAGCGGCAAATGTCTCAGTTCTGGGGTGTCTGAAGACTTCCTGCAAGTGCCCTGTGGGGAAAAGGTACCTCAAGGTATCTGATCGGCTGTCTTAGATCTATTTGGGCACAGGTTTTTCAGGACTATGTGAGGATTTTAAGAATATTGTGCTTCAATACCAGAAGCCCTGGGTTCAATGCCCAGCACAACCAAAGAAAACAATATTTTCAGTAAGAATCTTGTGTTTTGCTGGGCTTAGTGATGTACACGTTAACTGCAGAGACTCCTGGATCAGGAGGATCACAAGTTCCAGACCAGCATGGGCAATCTGGAGAGATGATGTCTTAAGAAGTATGGGGTGGGGACCTGAGTTGTGGCTCAGTGGTAGAGCACTTGCCTAGCATGTGTAAGGCACTGGGTTCAATCCTCAGCACCAAATAAATAAATAAATAAAAATCAAGATATTGTGTCCATCTACAACTAAAAATATTTTTTCAATTATGGGGGTGGTTGCATTTCCCCAGTATTTATTTTATTTTTAATGTTTTGGTTCCAAGGATTGAGCCCTTGTTCAGTGGGTGCTCTACCACTAAACCACATCCCTAGACAATTTTTAATTTTGAAACAGTATCACTATGTTACCTAGGGCCTTGCTAAACTGCTGAGGCTGGCATTGAACTTGTGATCCTCCTGCCTCAGCCTCCATAGCTGCTCAGATTACAGGTGTGAACCACCACACCTGGCTCTTTTTTTTACTGTGTTAGGGATTGAACACATTTATATGATGTATTGTACATATTCACATATGAGCAAGTTAAAAATTGTCCAGGAATATGAGGTTCACTAAATAACTAATACTTGTTCTCCTGCCACCTCGGATCAGTGGGGCTGTGTAGGCAGAATCCTGAACTTGAAGAGCCAAGGTCCACCACAGACCCTTCAGACAAAAGCCAATGTTGCAGACGAACCCATCCTGGTGAGTAGGGGCAAAATACCATTAACAGACTTGTGCACTATATGGAGAAGGAGAGCCTTCCCAATGTCCAAGTGGCTAAACAGCACATGGACAACAGTTGAAAATACCTAAAAACATCTGGTTGCAGAGCTGGGGGTGTGGCTCAGTGGTCAAGCACCTGCATGGCCTGGGCAAGGCCCTGGGTTCCATCCCAAGCACGTGGGGTTACAACACTACATGGGCGCCTTAGATCGCCACCAGGGCAGACCGAAAGTGCAGGAGGGACTAGCGTGAGATTCCTGGCAGTCACTCAGAAAAGGGAGCGGATACTCCAGGGTGGAGATGGTCACAGGTGTGAGCAGGAAGTCAAGGTAGGAGGAAAGGCCAGCCCTGGGGTGCTCTGGACACTTTGTATAAACCAAAATGGAAGGCGAAGCTCAAGAAGCAAAACCTTTCCTGCCGGCATCAGGAGACCCAAAAGCCTGGGAACACTTTAGGAGAGCCAGGCGGCCTGGCCCTGTGGGAAGTGCCCAGAGGATGATGGGAGCACACTGCAGGGCACCCACATTCACCTCCTGCTGGTAGCTGTAAGTCTGCCAGCAAACATCCCCAGTCTTGGGAGATCCTCCTGAAGCACGTGGGGATACAGGGGCACTGTGGCTGCACCTTATTCTCCATCAGTTCAGACATTTTAATCATGGGGGGAAAGGGCACCCCAGCCTGGGTCTTTCTTGGAAGGTGTGTGGGTACTGGGGATACCCCCAGGGCCTCCCACGTGCCAGGCCAGCTCTGAGCCACATCAGCATCTCCAGCACCACCTCCTTGGGAATCAGGTTCTCACCAAATTGCCCAGATTAGCCTCAAATTTGCAATCCTCCTGCCTCGGCCTCCCGATAGCTGCAATTACAAGGGTGTGCCACCATGCCAACAGTATGATCTTAAACGTTGCCCAAAGGCTCATTCCTGTGTCTGTTGAAGACTTGATTCCCCCACCGCCCCCCGCCCTGTGGAGCTACTTACAAATGGTGGAGACTAACGGGTGGGAACTAGTGGGATGAGGAGAGGTCTTGGGGGCGTGCTCTTAAGGCAGCATTAGGATCCAGCCCCTTCCTCTCTTTGCTTCCATCTGCCAAGAGGTGAACAGCGCTCCTCTGCCAAGTGTTCCCACCATAAGGCACTGTGTCACCACAGACCCAAAGTAACAGGGTCAAACAAATATAGGCAGAGATCTCTGAAATGGTGAACCAAAATTAACCTTTCCTCCTTATACTTTTATTACCTCAGGCATTTTGTCACAGGAACCAAAAGCTGACCAGCACAATGGGATCAGAGGACCCCAGAAAGGATAAAAGATTACAATTATGTAAAGATAATATACCTGATGATTGGGAATTTCTTTAACCCCTACAACTTTCCTTTTTTTTTAAACAGGAATCAGTATTAAAAAATATCACAAACTAAATAATTTAATATAAAGGGGGAAATGTGCCACCAGGGGCTCTGAGCAGTACAGAGAATAATCTTCTCTAGCAAAAGCTTCAAGCCAAATACTCCAAAATCATTTCATTAGAATGCACACTTCATATGCCCAAGTGCACCAACTTACACCAGGAATGATGCCAGGAATAATGAGAAACAGCACTTACTTCAAACAAGGAAAAAAAGCTCCTGACAAAGGCATTGCTTTTTTTGGTAAGTTATTTAAAAGACAAAGGAAACTTCTTCTGGGATTGAAAACGAGCAAGATCAGAAAATGAAGGAGGCAGAAAATATTACCACAATGCTTCAGTATACTGGCCTCACAAAAGGGTCCCTTTCCGTGTGTTTTTGGTATCACGTTTTTGTAGGCTGCATGGTCTGTCTTCTACACATTTATAGTTAGAGTAAAATGCAAAAGAAATACACCAGGGGCTGAGGGCGTAGTTCAGTGGTGAACATACCTAGCATGCACACAGTCCTAGATTCAATCTCCAGAACCTTGCAAAAAAATATATGAATAACTTAAAAACAGCTGAGGAATTGTTCAGCAGTGAAATAAGCATTTCTTAAAACTACTCTTCATCATGCAGCAACCTCGATACACTTACGATCTCCAATCTCCGGTGACAAGAGTTGTCTCCACTACATGCACTAGTTACAATGCTACTGAAGAAAAGCTAAGTTGTCATCAAATTTCCTACCTCCAGGGCATGGAATAGAGTTAGACTGATCATGCAATCTGTACTTAAAAACCAGAGTAAAATCGCTATTCTGTTCAAACTAACTCTTCCCAATTAAAATAGCCCTAAAATGCTTCGTTTCTTCAAATTTTACCACCAATATCAATTGACTTGATCAGTAGGAGAAACCACACATCAGGACACAGATGGTCCCCATAAAGCAAGAGGAAATTAACACCTACAGGAATTTACAAAAGACCACGGTAGGCAGGTTCTGAGTACCGCTGAGGAGCTCTCAGGTTATCCAGATCCTTGAAGTGATTTACAGATTTCCTCTTTCAAGAAATTACATTAGTCATCCACCAAAAGGGAAAAAAGTTTTCTCAATTCATTACTCTCCCTCTCGTACAACAGCTCCCACCAGGATCCTCTCTGTCCCAAGCTTCCAGATGTCTCCCCTGGTGACAAAGCCCATCCCCTGTATCTGTCTACCAGCAAATCTCAGGATGCTACCTCCCACGAGGGCATGCGGCACCCCTCCCTGGGCTGGACAACCTGCACTGCTCTGGATCACCCTCTCCGGGCTCATCTCCCCTCTGGGGCCTGCCCTGGTCTGTCCAGGCCAGCAAACCAACACGCTGGCACACACAGGCTCAGGAAGCACACTGCTCAGCCCCACGCCTCTGCTCCTCCTCTGCCCTCCACCTGCAGTGGTAACTGACCCTGCTCTAACCCTGCCACCCTAGACTGCTACCCACTGCTCACCCTGTGAGTGAAACTGCCTTCCTCCAGGAAGGTCTCCCTGGCCCACCGCTGGAGTGCTCTGCACCATGGAAGCTGAGCGTGTGCATCACTGAGGTCATAACTGCAGATCAGGTGGCAGCTAGTGGCTTCATCAGGGGAGGAAGTCTGAGGACCACTGCCCGCTGCACCTCTAAGGAGGTCGGTCACAAGGGAAACAGCAGCCAAGCACAGGACGGAGCAATGCTTTACTCACACGTGGAGATGAATGAGGTGGAGACTGGCTTAGAGACTGGTGCTGGGGCTCCATGGCCGGCGAGTCCCTCCTGACAGCCAACCCAGGCCTTCTTGTGGGGAAGGGGAAGGATCCTGGCCTCTCCTCACAGGGCAAGACACAGGGGACTGGCCAGGTGCCACATGACACACACTGAGCCTGAAACGGGCATGGAGAGCCACACAAGGCGAGAAGTCCCTCACAACTGTGAAGTCATCCATGGTGAAGTCTGTCTGTCTGTCAAGAACTGTCCCCGACCCAAAGCACATTCACATGCAGTCAGGAGGAGCCTGAGAAAGCCTGAGCAGAGACAGTGTGTGCCCAGCTGCCTTGCTTGAAAACGAGTCCTTAAGATGAGGGACAATCTTCCTGGAAAATCCTAACAACTCATGATAACTGAGCTAAAACACACTTAACAAGACGTTAACAAAACCATTTACATTGTACTTAAAAAAAAAAAAAAAAAAACACCTGCTGGCTCAATTCCTGTGTTTACAAACATCTGTCCTTCAAAGAACTGGAGTGCTTTAAAAATGAATCCTACTGCTGGGGATGCCCAGGAGCAGAGGGTTTGTAAGCATGTGCAAGGCCCCGCTTCCGTCCCCAGCACCGCCAAAGTAAAATTCTAAAATCTAACAGGCACCAACAGGCATTGAAATTTATATAAGGAAAAGGGTGATACTTTGAAAAGGCAAAAGGACCTTAACAACATGAATTTAAGATGTATAGCCAGACAGGTTTGCCATTTCTACAGATTACCTCGGGCTCTGTGGGGGGAAATGCCAAGGAGACCTGATCCAGGCCAAACCGGCAATCACAAAGTCAGTCCAGAAACCCTCCCGGTGAACTCACAAGGGGCAAGCTCAAGGACATCCAGGAGATGCCTGGACAGGACGGCATCGGCTTTCTGTGAAGACCTCCTACCTATATTTTGCAATGCTGTGCCCCTACACAGGTAGAAGAAATTAGCAAGCCTGCTGGGATCTGGGCAACTTTCTTGGATGATTTCAGGTGTATCCATTTGCTTTCCAAAAGCAAATGTTCAAAGCTGAAAAATGGCCAAGGGCAGTTCCAAAGTGGCTTTATCTACAACTGTCCATACTTGCCAATGCACATGAATATCTTACCAAGATGACGAGACGCCCTGCACTTACCATGACAACCTCACGTGACTCCACTGTCATCATTTTAATTTTTGAATACTACAGGAGGTTTTTGAGGTGCCCTGGTGACACCGTTCACTGAACCTCAAGGGACAGCAGCAGTGTTATATTTCTGTTGAACTGTGACAAAATACCCCAAGAGGCTTTGGGGCACCATTTGACTGACCCAGGGGTTCCATTTATGATAACCCACCTAAAGAAAACAAGAGAAGGAAAACAAGAAAAAGGAGTGGGGGCATGGCTCAGTGGTGGAGCACTTGCCTACCATGGGCAAGGCCCTGGGTTCAATCCCCAGCACCGCAAAAAAATAAAAAGAACAAAATTAAAAAGGTCTTAACAGAGTCTGCTCAGGGTCAAGCAGACTCACCAAAACTCAGAACCTGAAATCCAACATCGTGCAATGGTGAAAGAGAACTGCGGTTGTACACTCACTAGATGGAAAATTACACACCTGTTAAAATGGCCACTATGCATAAAAAAGCACACACCAATACAAAAACAGGGCCCTGCCAGGCAGGACTGAGAAACCTGGGGAAGACCTAGGCCTTACTCATTATGAAAGCCCACAGTGGAGGAGCTGTGTTTCAGAAAAGATAAGGCAAGGCAACGAGGAGTTGTGGGTTTGGAGTTTGTTGTTTTTTTTTTTTATTATAATGGAAAATATGTAGTAACATAAGGGAACGATTATGATAATATCCCGCTAAAATTGGAAGAACAAAATTGCATATACAAGGGGATTATAACTATATGTGTAAAGGGGAAAAAACTTCTGTGGGGAAAAAACATAGCAAAGTGTTTCCAACAGCTGTGTGGGGTTGTGGAACAGGGATGGCTGCTTCCTGCCCTTCTCTGCAGACACTGGGGTCCCGCCACACCGAAGGTCACACACAGCTCCTGACCCAAGGCAACTGGCTGCACCCCTTCACTGGAGGGTTGAGGCTCTCCCTCTAGACTGAAGGGCTCCCCTTTTGCACATAACCTCTCGCGGCCAGAAGGTCAGATGTAGAAGAAACCTTATGGCTGAAGTGACTTAAAACGGTGGCTAAAAACTGCCAATAGTGCCCCTTCCTTTAGAGGTCACTGTTAGGAGAAGGCATGTGCAAATGAAAAGTGCCAGTACACAGGGTGTTTTGGACAAAGAATCAGAACTTCAAGACAACACAGAAAGGAGCACTTCCAACACAAGACAAACACTTTAACGAAGATGTCACTCAACAGGCTGCACGAGCTCTACCTAATGTGAATTTTTCAGTATTTTTAAACCCATCCAAAAACAATTTACCATCTCTCTGCCACCTGGGCTAGATTCTAGCCAAATACTAACACCACAAACATTTAACGGAAGCGAGCTGGGCATGATGGTGCATGCCTATAATCCCAGCTCCTCGGGAGTGGAGGGAGGAGGATGGAAAGATCAAGACTATCCTGGGCAATGTATGGAAACCCTGTCCTAAAATTTTTAAAGGGGGGGAGGGCGCGCCGCGTTGGAGATGTAGTGCCGTGGGAGAGAGCTTGCCTAGCATCTGGGAGGCTCTGGGTTCAATTCCCAGGACAGGACAAAGGAAGAAAGAAGAGACTGCTGGAATCAGCAACATGTACTGACCATGCTGGGGGCCCCGGGTTCCATCCCCGGCACCAAAGAGGGTACAGAGGAGCACAGGGAGATTAATAGCTACCTTCAGCAGGATGTGGGGTAACTCACTTGGAGTTGCAAAACACTACATGCACATTCCAGTGTGTGGCAGTTTCTTACAAATCTAAATGTACCTCATGACCCAGCGATTACACACCCAAGCATTAACCCTGAGAAAGAAAAACATCTAACTATAAATAGCCTTGAATGAAAATGTTCATAGTAATTAATATCCCAAAACAGGAGACAACCTAAAGTCCATCCACCAGCAAACAGACAGATCTGTCCATCCACACACTGGAATATTAATCAGCAATAAAATGAATGAACTCCTGATAAATACAACATGGATGAACCTGAAACCCTACACGGAAGAGAACAGGCAATGCTGATGATTTACAGTGACAGCAACGGGAGGAGAGAGGAAGGACTCAAAAAAACTTACACCAGTGGAAAAATTTTCCATTTCAACTGGGTGGTGGTCACATGGGGATAAACTAACCCTCCAGGGACTGTCCAGATCATATGCAAATTACATACTAAAGTTCATTCATTTGCAGAACTTTAGACTCTTCCCTTTCCCTCTGTAGAGACAGGTATTCACGGGCTCATAGCTTTATCTACTTTGTGCCCAAATAACACAGCACATGACTTCCTGACCCAATCAGATCATGTTTTTAAAATGCATAAAAACTTGGTTTTATATAATGAAAGGTGTTCACCCTATTCCCCAACAAAAGAGGCACAGCAGGCTGCTAGCAGGTCCTGGCTACACCCCGCGCAACTGCTCTCCTCCCTCCCAGCTCCCCCCACTCCTTCCCTTGGACTCACACTGGGGCAATGAGCACCCTTCTTCAAAGCCCACCTCAACTGCCACTCACCAAGTGAACCGTCCAGCCAGATTTCACCAACCTGGAGACAAATCTTTCCTTCTCCATGCAACAAACTGTTCCCCAACAGAACTGCCCCAGGTGGAGACACCCGTCCTGGCGGACCTTACACTCCACTGGAAGAGATTCAAACAACACACCATGCTTCTTTTCTGACTACCATGACTATTTCCTCTCTCACCACAACCTCAGTGTCCTCTGTGGGGTTCCAGGGGAGACTCCCTGGGACTCTCAGCTATTCTGTTCCCTCTGCCTCAAGATAAGGTGGGTCCAGGGAAATGAGTGAGACCTGATGTGAGGCTCTGGTGGGCTACCATGATGGGGAAAGGAAATCCACAGCACTTTCAGGACACAGCAATTCCAGCAGCAACCCTACAGCCAAATACAGAAACCACACTCCGGCCCAAGGGTGTAGCTTCAGAAGCTGCAGGCTCCCCAGTTGGTGTCAATCAACTCTCTCATCAAGTGGGCGCAAGATATGTCAGATACATGGTGCCCATTTTACACCAGCAAAATTCCACTGTCAGAGATCCCAAAGGACCTAATACTTTTATTGCAATATGAAAAATTTTTAAAGGGACACATCACATTTCCTGTATGCAAGGTGCAATGATATTTGCCACAGGGCTACGCTCTGTGGAGGAGGTCCTGTTATCCCACAACAGGTAACAGCAAATATGTTCAAGAACTAGGAAGAGTACCTGAGGAATCAGATTGTTTCGAAGGAATCTGAGTCCTTGCAGGTAAGCGACAGCACCCTCTATCCAGGCTCTTCTGTTTTGCTTTGTTTTTATAGTACTGGAGATAGACTCCAGGGGCACTTACCACTCATACACCCCAGCCCTCACTTTTTTTTTTTTTTTGAGTCAGAATCTCACCAAGTTTCCCAGGCTGGCCTTGAACTTGCAATCCTCCTACTTCACCCTCCTGAGTCACTGGGACTAACCCTCTATCAGAGGTTTTTTAGCTTTACTCCACTCAGCAGTAAGCCTATTTAACTGGCTTTCCGGATTATAATCACATAATGAAAATGTGCTTAAAGATACATTAACAGCAGTAAGTGGCAAGTGTCCAAAAAGAAAAACCAGGAAAAACTAGAGTTAACGAAGAAAAGCACAAGTCAATGCAGTAGTTGTGGAAAGTTGTAGGTTTGGGGTGTTGTTGTTGTTGCTGGGTTGGGGGAGACGGTGCCGTGCTGGGGACTGGGCCCAGGCCGTGCATGCCAAGTACGCCCTGCACCCCCAGTCCCTGGAGGGTTTTCTAGCTAAGCATGTGGATGAAAGCAAGCTGCCCTGAGCACATCCCAGATGAAGGGCTCAGAGCCACTCTCAGACCCCCACTAAAGCTTTCTCCCAGTGCTGGGGACCCAGGAGCTCACCAGTGCTGGCAAGGGCTTTACCCTCAGCTACAGCCCAGCACCTAAAGCTGATGTTAAGGGGCAACTCCTCCTTTAACCTGTTCGCTACCTTTCACCTATATGACACAACGGTACAGTGGATACTACCTCTTCATCATCCTCTCATGCCCTTTCTAAAGATTCTAAAACTCAAAAAGATAACTTCTCTGAACTTTTCTATGTTTCAGTAGATCCTGAATCCAAAAACTCAAATGTAGGGTGATCCTCCTATACATTCGTGGGATGAAAGAACACGTTATTTAACACAGCGTAAAGACGGAGTTGACAATGACCACACACCAAGACTTACATTTGGGGGCTGGAGTTGTGGCTCAGTGGTAAAGCAGTTGCCTGGCACACGTGAGGCACTGGGTTCAATTCTCAACACCATGTAGGGATAAGCAAATTATATAAAGGTATTGTGTCCGTCTACAACTAAAAAAAGTTATGTTTGAAGTTTCTTAGTACTTAAATAGGGAAAAATCCTACAGTATCCATTTTAAATGAATGACAGAAGAAATCATTCCTGAAAGACCCCAGACAGCTGAGGTTTCATAGCATCGAGTGGGTGACCAGACTGCTGAGAGGACTGAGAACTTGGAGGGTGCTGTATAAGATAGCAAGAGATAAAGAGAAATCTCCAGGAATATTTTCATATTCTTGGGGTCAGAAAAGCAGGCCAAGAAAAGGCAGGAAGCACAAAGAGGAAAACCAACTGAACTACAGAAACATTTTAAACTTCTATATGAAAAAATATGCACTACAATCATACTTGAGGGACAGAACATTTCCGACATAGTTCATGTGTAATAAACATTCGGGACATTCCAAGTTCCCAAAAAAAGCAGTTAACGGATGGGGGAATAGCTCCGTGGTTGAATGCTTGTCTAGTATGAGTGAAGGCCCTGGGTAAAAAAGGGACACGGAGGCCTAGGGGGGATGGGGTGGTGGTGATCCCAGGGGAGAAGGCTGACAGAGGAGCAAGTGAGATTCTTCCTCCTGAGATCTGCTACCTGGCTCAGCAACTATAACCAACAGCTGAGTGCCGTGCATCCTTGCAAGTGCATCTCAAATGCTCATCACAGAAGATGAGCCCAGTGTTCCAGTTGTTGCATGGGTTGGCTGGCTTGACTTGGGCACTGTGCAGTGTATTCAAATGTCACAACATCACTTTGTAATGCATAAATGCAAACAGCTATAATCTGCCAATATCTGTAAGAAAAAAGAAAGCATGGCAGGGGGTACCATTGCTGGGGATTCCAGAAGCACTTTGTCACTGAGCCACAACTCCAGCCCATCTCATTTTTTATTGAGACAGGTTCTCACTAAGTTGCTGAGGGCCTCGATAAGTTGCTGAGACTGGCTTCCAACTTGTTATTCTTCTGCCTCTGACTCCTGAGCCACTGCGATTATGGGTGTGCACCACTGCATCTCGCTAAGAAAGCGTTTTTTAAAAAGAAAAAGAGCCAGGTGCAATGGAGCATGCCTGTAATTACAGCAACTCAGGAGGCTGAAGCAGGAGGACCCCATGTTAAAGGCCAACCTGAACAACTCAGAAAGACCCTGTCTCAAAAAATAAAAAATGTAATGATATGTGGTAGAACACCCATTAAAATGATGCTGACAAAGAAGAATAAAACAAATACAAAGGTTATGAGCAAAAAAATATAGATGGACTAACAGAGAAGGAAAATGTAAATTAAAACAATGATGGGTTGGATTTATTCATTAGGAAAAATGAAACAAACTGTGCAAACAAACTGTGCAATACCAAATGCCAGCAAGCAGGAGGGAAAGAAAGACTCTCATTCACCGCTGGTGGGTGCAATCTGGCTAAACCCTTCTAAAAGGAAAAATGTCTTTCTTCCTTACTTAAAGAACTGAAGCCAGGCGCGGTGGCGGCATGCCTGTAATCCCAGCACTTGGGAGGCTGAGACAGGAGGATCGCGAGTTCAAAGCCAGCCTCAGCAACTTAGCAAGGCCCTAAGCAACTCAGGGAGACCCTGTCTCTAAATCAAATACAAAACAGGGCTGGGGATGTGACTTAGTGGTGGAGTACCCCTGGGTTCAATCCCCAGTACCAAAAAAAAAGAACTGAGCACCCTGAACCTCTAATTCAATCCTAGCACGTGTGAGGGCCGCACAGAAATAAATTTTAATAAATTTTAAGTACACAAAACAGTGGAAACAACCTAAATGTTTAATGAGTGCCTCTCAGGTGCCAGGGACTCTTCCAGAAAGGGAACTGTCCTAAGGAAGAAGCACACCAGTCCTACCAGATACAGGTAGCGGGACAGAATAGGGCGCGGAAATAACTTCAAGGCACCAGTGAGAAAAAGGTCAATCACAGAATGCAACCCTGGATTTCCGTTCAGATAAACAGGACAGACAAGCCTGAACACATGCAGGCAGACACACGGGACAGCACAGGGAGACGTGCAAGCCGCTCCAGAGGGCGCTGGGGCAGGCCGAGGGGGGACACGGGGTCCAGGCAGACTTCGGAATTTGCTTGGAACCTTTATGAACTTGATGTGGACTTTCATTTCAAATTCTGTAGACCTAATTATTATTTTTCTTTTGGACACAGTTACATCTTAATGGCATCACATGAATCAAACTGCAATGAAGAGCGAGGCCAGGGCAAATCCGCAAATCGTTGTAGATAATCAGGCCAAATCAGATACTGCATAAGTGAGGTGTCTGCAGCCCATACACCAGGACGGGTGTGCAGAATGGCTGGAAACTGCCTCCCACACTCACACACACCCAACAACGGATGACCCTACCTACCGGATGACCCTACCTACCATGCCCCAAATCTCTTTCCCCAAATCCCTAATAATAATAAAGCTAATAAAGTGGGATGAAGCTGGGTTGCTGCTTCACTTTCCATGATACCTGTTAGGATTTCCTATCCATCAACACAAAAGTACACTTTTCAAGTGTAAGGCACGAGGGTTCAAGTCCCAAGGTCAGCCTTGGCAACTTAGAGAAACCAAGTCTTAGAAAAAAAGTAAAAAGGACTGAGGGTTTTAAAAAAGGAAGAAAAAAGAAAAGGAAAGGAAAAAAAGGACTGAAGGTACAGCTCAGGGGTAAAGCTAAACACCTCTAGGCTCAATCCCAAGCACCAAAATAACAACAACAACATAAAATCTGGGACTGCATTCCTTCCACTGACTTCTTAGCTGAATCTTTATGATCTTTTTTTAAAGTGGGAGGAGAGAACAAGGAAGAGAACGGGAGGAACAAGAGTATCCAAAACCTAAAAATTTTTTTTTCTAAGTTGGAAAGGAAAAAACTGAGAAAGTAATTTCTCAACTTGGCCCTGGTTTAGTATAACGCGAACAAATTTAGAGGAGCAACATTACTACAGCTGAAAGACAGCCAACATTTACTTTGGCAGAAAAAAAACAAAGTCACTGAAGTTATTTTTTATTACTACTGAAGTGCTGCGAGGGGACCAACAGCGAGGTCATTTTGCCCTCTCGGAATGGGCGCCCAGGAGCGGGACCTCAGAACTGCCCAAGGTTCAAGAGGGGTACGGAGGACGGGGGTGCTTCCTCAGCACACACACACACACACACACACACACACACCCCACCCCCGGGGTCTGCACACTACTCTCTTCCCTCCACCGCTCTGGACACCAGACTGTCCAAAATGTAAGCCAGGTGGGGAGAGAGAGTTAATCAAATTCATCCAGACACTCTAAGGCTAACAATATGGGATGTAAAATTAGGGTAGACACCGACATTTACTGAGGCCCCCAAGGGCCAATAAGGCAATTAAATGTAGGGTGGGGATAATGCTCAGGAGTTTAGATTTGGGGCTGGGGGTGTAGGTAAGTGGCAGAGCAAGGGCTTACCACATGTGAGTCTGGGTTCGCTCCCCAGCACCCAAGATGCAGGTTTACACCTTATCCCATAAACCCTGACAAATGCATACAGGTGCAAAATAACAATGGCACAGGTGGGCTTCAGCACCTCACAGGTATGCATGTATCCAGACACCCGGGCACCCCAGAAGTCAGTATGGAGAAATTTTGTTTCTATGTATCAATTTGAAATAAATCTAAATTTAGAAATAATAATGGTGTATATGAAGGACAATGAAGTAGTACTGGGAACTATGGGAAGTGGGCAGAAGTGGGAATGTGAGCTCCCCTACAGCCACAGTGGGGAGACAGCCCCTGGGCTGCGGCCGGGGCATGGCTGGGAGTAGAGCACTTGCCTAGCAAGCGCCAGGTCCTGGGTTCCATCCCCAGCACTGCAAGGAAAAAAAACCTGGGCGCAAACATTCATGACGAGAGCCTGCAGTGTCACAGGAAGGTGGGCAGTAAGCTGTACCATGGACACTGACATGCAAATCCATACACACAGCATAAAGGCAAACACAGAAATTACCAAAAGAAAAAAATAATAATATTAAACTTTACCAGTGGGACACCCACTGCTGGCAGGAATGAGGTGCCCCAGCCAGCTCATAAAACATTTTTGTTATTTGCTAATGTTGAAAATATACACACCCTCTACAACCAGGCAGTGGAAATGGTAGATCTGTACATCGGATAACTTCCCATATGTTTGAGTCAGCAAAAATAAAAAATGATTACCACCATGCTGTCTTAAGTAGCACAAAAAGAATAAAATAAGTTTTTGTGCGTAACAAATAGGTATATATAAATTGCATTTATGTGAATGACAGTTTCTCTCCGGGAAGAAAAGGAATTCAATCTCTAAGCATTTCCTCTGGTTAAATCATATTTAACATGCCAACCACCTTCTTCTTCCGGCCACATAGCGTCTCCTTCCTCTGCCTGGACAACGCATTCTGCTAATCTCCTTTTTCATATCCCCCATGGCCTCCCATATGCTTGCGGAACAAGGCCAAGAGAAAAACTTCAGTAAATACATAAATCCACCCCAAAGAGCCAGGAAGGTGGCAGCCCATGCCCTCCTCCAGGGCTCAGTGGAAGCAGCAGACCTACACTCAAGTAGAGTGAGCCAGGGGGAAGAGTCCCCAGCTCAGGCTGTAGGAACCAAAGATTCCTCATTCCTTAATTCTGTAATGCTTTCTCTTTTGCTGGGGGTGGGGGCGCACCAGGGAGATAACCCAGGGGTACTTAACCACTGAGCCACACCCTCGGCCCCCCCCTTTTTTTAAATATTTTTAGTTGTATATGGACACAATGCCTTTATTTATGTGGTGCTGAGGTTCAAACCCAGTGCCTCACAGGTGCCAGGCAAGTGCTCCACCAATGAGCCACAACCCCAGCCCCATCCTCAGCCCTTTTAATATTTTATTTAGAGATAGGGCCTGCAGCCTTGCTAAACTGCCAAGGCTGGCTTTGAACTTGTGGTCCTCCCGCCTCAGCCTCAGGGGCCGCTGGGATTACAGGCGTGCCTCACTGTGCCAGGTAGGACTTTGGGTAAGGCTTTTTAATCCTCTCAGTAGAATTCCTCCTTTAAACTCTAAGGATCTACCTCCTTGAGTTCAGAACCATGTCCTTATTCTATCCCCCTCAGTGTCCAAGTAACAATCTCAAACATGAGGCTTGGGGCAGAGGGAAGTCCCCCAAGGCCACACAAGCTCCAGTGTGGAGCTATGCAGGGTGGAATACACCACCACTATGAACATGAACAGAGAGAGAAGTATTCTGAGTTTTCCTCTTAAAATACTTTTGCATAGATGAATGAGGGTAATGCTTCAACAGTTACTATTCAATTAACAAAAAAAAAAAAATCACATTGCATCTGATTAAGGCGTTATTTGACTTAATTAAGACTGCTGGACTTGAATCCAGTTTAACTACTAGCTGCTCTTTTCCTAAGCAGCTTTACCCAGGATAGATAATAAGCAGAGTAAAATACAAACCTGGACATGTTGGGGTAGAGGTTTCAACTCAATTAAAGTCAGAGTCATAGAGACTGCCATGGGGCTCAGTGGTCGAGTGCTTGCCTAACATGAACCAGGCCCTGGGGTCCATCCCCAGAAACACAATACACAAACAAGTAATAAAACAAATACAAAATCAGACACACAATGGGTTTGCCCAGCACACCTGCAAACCCAGTTATTTGGAAGGCTGAGGCAGGAAGGTCAAATTTTCAGACCAGCCTGGGCCACTTGGTGAGACCCTGTCTCACTGCAGAATCTGTAAGAAAGGACTGGGAATGGGACACGGGAACAGAGCGCGTGCACAGCGCTCAGCTAACAGGTGAGGCCCTGGGTTCAGCCTCTAGTACAGCAAAGGAAAACGGGCTTCAACTCCAGCCGCTCCCCACCACCCCACAGACCCACACGTTGCTTCAGGCCACATCTCTCTTCAAAGTCCAATCTGCCCATCGGTTAGAAAAAGGTGGGGGAATTCTGCTCTGCAAAAGTCATGTGAGAGTAGCACGTGATTCTGTTACTTAACAAGGAACACACTCAAAACGTGGCAGTTACTACCCTAGAATTCAACAAAGCACTTACACCGAGAACTTCGTTAAGGAGGAACTGAGTATTTGAAGAAAATATAAAAATATACTTTTTTAATAGGTGGGGAAAGGGCGCTGCTGAGATGGAGCCCAGGGCTTTGAACATGCTAGGCAAGCACTCTGCCCCTGAGCTCCACCCCCAGGCCCAGAACTGTTGATTTCTAATGAAACACATGACACCAAGATTTTGCTTCATCACCTAAGTGATAAAGTGTGTTCCCTGTCCTTAAGGTATACATGGAATTTGCAGACGGCTTTGAAACTTAGGGGAGAGTCCAGAAACAGAGTCTAATTGTACCAGGCATATTTCCAAGAAATTACCATAGCAACGTTGTACCAAACAGCCACCGAACATTCCAGGTGGCATGGAGAAACCACAGAAGGACTCCCCTGAAAGCAGCACCTTGACAAGTCCCTCCTCCAAAAAGGTCCAGCTCTGTCCCACTCCCTGAACAGGTACGTGGACCAAGGAGAACCCTTGCTTCACTCCAGAGGGTCTGAAGAGACTGCATTATTTCTTAAAGCAAGAGTCCAGACCAACAAGGGGTCTAGAAACCTCTGACCTAATGCAAAAAAAAAAAAAAAAGAATCCAGAAGGCACGAGACAGATCCACCATGGTTCTCTAATCAAGCCACTGCCAACCACATGCGCATCGCTGGGCAACTTGGGGTCGAGGGGAGGTGGGAGGAGGAGAATGGCAGGGGTGGGTTGGAGGGATGGATATTGGGTTGTTGGGTGGTGAGCTTGCACCTGCTAATAGCGGCCAAGCCTTCAACTCCTCTGGCTCTCCCAGAGCTCCACAGCTGACAGTGCCTGGGGTTTCTACAATTCCCTAAATGCATTAGCAGGGACAGACCTGCTTTCTCCAGGGAACCCTGAAACTCCTTTTGGGCAAATATCAAGTCTCCCACAGCACGCAGAATGCTTAAGCAGTAGAAAAGGCACGAAGAGCCTCATGGAGCTGCACCGCCCTGGATTTTCTGCAAGTCAGCTAAAACAGGACTGGACACTCATGGGGAGGAAAGGGAAGAACACAAAATTAAATTAACGAGGACATTTGTCGTGTCAAACTTGAGCCAAGCTAGGTGGCTTAAATAGGAAAGGGAGGAAACAGCCATTTATTTCCTTCCCTCCAGCATTGCCTCCTTTCCTCATTAGCATCATGGAGAGAGAAATGCAAAGCAACTTCCCCCTCCGACCCTTCCCCACCCCCAAAATTAAAGCAGTCTGTTTCTCCTCCAAGCTGCGGGTGATGGGTGAACACTGCAGACAGGAAGCACAGACAGCAGCTCCTCCGCAGCACTTGTTAACTCTTTTTTTTTTTTTCCTTCTAAGAAAATATCCCCGCTGCCTCTAGCCCCACTATTCATGGCTTAATTTGCAAACCCCATTAGACAAAAAGTACCAGAAAATTGCTTGTCCCATTTCATGCAGTACCTTCCCTGTAGCAGTGACACAAGCAATTAGGGTAATATGCCCGTGTCCCGAGAGAAGCAAAGGGGACAAAAGTCTCAACTTTCCTAAATGGAATGAAATTTTCCCCCAGTACGGAAGCAAGGTTCAGAGGGTGAGAAAGAGAATCGCAACGCAGTTAAATTCACTCTTTAATAATACAAGACCGTAATCAACTGCAAGTCCTTGAACTTACATTATACCTTTCTACTGGGATGCTCATGTAATTTCAAATGTATTACTGTAAAATCCCAGTCATTGGAGAACCAAGGGGGGAGGGAGATAAAATGGACTTTAATTAAAATATGAATAATCCAAGTCCAGCTAATTCAAAAGCATCTGACTCGAACACCTAGTCAGCTGGGAACCGGCAGCTGCTTCCAATTACAGGAGATTTTGAATTAACCGGTATCAGTGTCTAATGAAGAAGCTGTGTACGTAGGAAATGTTCCAATTCTGAACATACAGCTGTGCACACAGCCTTTTAAAACAAGGAAATGCCAAGATCCAAATGCCTGTCCATTCAACCTCTTTCTAGGTCAGACGAAGTTTTCAGCTCCTTCCGTCTTTGCTTCTGACCCCAAGGGCCAGCCTCTGTGCTACCCCAAGCTCTGGGGTTCACAACTCAGACCCCATACCCAGAGACAGGCTTCCTGTGGCCTGCCCGCCTCTGGAGGCGGAGACCCCAGAGACAGAGGCAACCCAGCAAACCAAGTTTTAGTCCTATGACACCGAACAGGAAAACCTAATGGTTTTCCTAACCAAAACCTCTCTAACACAAAAGTTCCTACCAGCCTCCGGTGAAGAACATTCCAGAAGGACAACCAACTTCTAACTGCAGGTGGAGCTTTAGACCGTCGGATTGAAAATGGCTTTTAAGGGTCCTATTGATGTGACCGGGCAATGAAGAGTGGGTAAAGGCTGAAAGGAGGACTGGAAATCTCTGAAATCTGTCCTAGGCCCAACCAAACACTAGAGGCAGGTGCCAAGGACAACCACTAACAAAGATCCAGAATCCAGAGAGGATCGGCCAACAGAACTGCTGGCCTGCGCCTTCCGAGCCGCCTCTCCTCATACATCAAATCTCCCTCTGCTTCCTGCGTGGCTATAGAAGAAACCACTCCAGAAACACCAGCATTGTGAGAGGCCCTGGGTTCAATCCCCAGCACCACGGGGGGAAAAAACTACATTATCTGAATGAAGGAAAAGAAACTTGGAACTGAGAGCCCAAACTGCTGAACGGCCTTTTCCCGCACATTTCCCGTTTTATAAGACATGTTTCTGCAGTGCGAAATGCTAGATAGCACGTGATTATCTGTGAAATTAAAATGGAATCACAAGACATGGGGGAGTAGCTCAGTGGTCGGGTACTGGGTTCCAACCCCAGCAGTGGGGGGAATGTTTTCTTTTAATTTTACTTTTTTTTTTTTTCATTAGTTGTTGATGAGCCTTTATTTATTTGTATGTGGTGCTGAGAATCAAACCCAATGTTTCACACATGCTAGGCAAGTGCTCTGCCACTGAGCCACAGTCCCAGCCCAAGGGGGAAAAAATTTAAATAAATAAAATGGAATCACATAACTCCCTATCAGACAAAAATGCAAACTTCATACACCTTCAAAGAGATGTGCAAAAACATTGGCTTCTCCCCTGAAGTTCTCAGAAAACCAAAGAAACAGCATTTCTGTTGTTGTTGTTGTTTGCATGTGTGCGTGTGTGTGCGTGTGTGTTATGTGTGCGTGTGTGTTTTCTTTGCAGTACTAGGAATTGAAACCCGAGGTGCTCTACCACTAACTACATCCCCAGACCCTTTTCATTTTTAGACAGGGTCTGGCTACGTTGTCCAGGCTGACCTTGAACTTGTGATCCTCCTGCCTCATACGCCACTGTGCCCAGCTAAGACAGCGTATTTTTGAAAGAAAGGGAAAGGACAGAAACACTTTTTAAAAAGAATCAGGATAGGATAAAAATCAAACAGTATTTTCTTCAATGAAGAGCCTCAAAAGAATGGCACTGATCTTTACAGACTGATCTTTACAGACTCAGAGCTGGGGCCCTCGATAATTTACATTATTTCTAAAAATCATTGGTCAAGAAAACCGCCCTGAAAAACACATCTTTTAAAGGACACGTTAATTGCAAATCACTTCCTCACTTTGCTACAGTGACCTTTTCAAGGAGGACCCAACATTGGAGACAGACGTGGACGGGGGTGTACATCCCACCGATAAATCTGTGACGGAGAACCCACGGTGTGTACTGATAGCAAACGGAAATTTTTTTTTAAGTAAGGGTGGGGGAGAAGGGGACATGTAGTACTCATAGTATGAGGAAGCTGTGCTGTTTCCAGGCAGAAGGAATCCCCACCCACCCACATGGGGAAACTTTGCGTGTAAAAAAGGAAGACCCATAAAAAAGCTAGTGAAAGCCACATTTCAAATGACCTAACTTCCTTCTCTATAGATGGCCATTTAGTAGGCTTCATTCTACTTGTTGACAGCAAAACATAAATACAACCTTTAACCTACTATATCTTTTAATTGCTGAGAGGAAAATCATTATTATTCCTGCTTACCACCTGGGGACATTGTTTTCAAAGCACTCTTGCAGGTGGGGAGGGGGACTGGCTTTATACATTCAGTGACAATGTAGCAACAGTCAATAAAATCCTAAGAATAGAAATAAAATCTACAGCCAACAACACTCAAGACTGAGCAACACAAATACATATTCATGATCCCCATTTTACAGATAAGGAAACTAAAGACGCACAGAGACTGAGTAAATCAGGAGATTAAGTGACAGCAGCAGAATGGACCCCAGGGCTCTGGCTGCAGGACCCTGAGGCAGCACCATCTGCCAGGATGGGAGAAAAGCAGATTTCTAAGAGAAACCTGACCTGGATCTGCATCTCCATGTGGAGGGGTGGGGGTGGGGTACAAGCCTGGCCCCTTTCCCAGCCTTGTTTCCCCAGGGCAATTTGGGGGGAAAGGAGAAATCAGAGTTGTGGTAAGAGATAAAACATGACATACAAAGCATTTAGGCAGGTATTCGATCAAGGGCAGCTCTCACCCAGGGAAGAACTAGAAAAGGCCTGTGAGTTTTCAAGGCAAGTTCTGCATAGAAATCAGGAAACCAGTAAGATTCCTGAGCCTGCTCTGTGCTTCCCCCCAAGACTCAGCAGAGGGCTGGGAAATGACAGCACCTCGCAGAGGATGCCCAGGTGAGGTGCCAAAGGACACCAGGGTTCCTTCTAGAAGAAAGCCTCAAGAATGGTGCTCGGACAGGAGACCAGAGAGGCACAGGGCCAAGAGAAGCCACGATGGCCTGACCATCCCACGACTGCTTCTCAACACCTTTAAAAGGTGGCAAGAAAGGGCCCTGACGGTTCTGAAAGCTCAATCCTCTGAATGACACTTTTCCAACGTTTTTTGAGAGCAGATCTTATTAGGGACCCTCCCCACCCACTCAATGAATAAAGAGCTGCTCTGGAGCAGGGCACGGTGGCACAGGCCTCTTGCTCATCTGGTGACTGTGGAGGCTGAGGCAAGCAGGATCACAAGTTCAATCCAACCTGTCTCAAAAAGTGGGGGAGGGGGCTGGGGACATAGCTCAGGGGCCGAGCACTTGCCTGGCAAACACAAAAGGCCTGGGTTCCCTTTCCAGCTGTGCAAAGTGTTCGTTCTATAATGGTGAGAAAGGGGCTGTCAAAAAGGATGGAATACAGGAGAATCCAAGGATGACCTGGGAAAATCCTAAGCAAATCCCTGGCAGAAGTGCGAGGACCTACGGGACTCCGGTTCCTGCACGAAACACCAATGACCAATGTCTTCGTAACTACTCAGGAAAGGAAAGGTCTGGAGTGAAACTGAAGACTCAAAGCCACGTCAACAAATACTCGATTTACGTATCTATAGTCCGTGAGGCAAATTCTTAAGTATCCTTCCTGGGGATCATGCCCAGCATCTGATTAGACCACCAATTTACTTCTAAGACACTGACTGGGTCCTGTGGTCTACATGGCCAATAAAAGCACTTTGGACAAACATAAATACTGCCTAAATAACAGAGTGTGTGAATAAACATGAACAACTGTATCATCTCCTAGACCAAGAAACTGGTCGACTGCCCAAAATGCTGATGGATGAGTATAAAAGAGAAAAGATAGCGAAATGACCGGTCATTCAGGATAATGGGTCACATTCAACCACACGTGGAGGCTAACTGGTAGACATTCCTGTGTACCATCATCAAAGCCTATTTCAAATGTAAAAGCCCTTGAGGCTCACCTGTGGGCACACCTCCAGCAACTCCTCTGTCCCAGAGGTGGGAAAGGGAAGGTGGGGTTGATGGAAGTCCCAGGAAGGAGGATGGAAGTGAGCCGGGATGGTAGCCAGGATGCCTTTTCAATATCTATTTTACATACATTTTGCTCCACGCTCTCCCCAAAACCATATGTAAACTCCTAAGCTGGCACACCACAATGGGTTTGTCTATCAGGCCCCCTTCCCCACAGCAGGAGTGCTCTCCCATCTTGCTTGAATAAATCCTGTTCTTCCCTGATTGTGAATTCTATTCTTCAAAATGTGGGAAACAAGAACCCAGAGGAAATTGGCAAAGGGGGGAATCTAGTCTCATCTCAAAACTCTGGTTTCACTGGGAGGTGCCTTCAAATATTAACAGATTAAAAATCCAATGTTATCACATCAGAAAAAAAATGGTTTTATTTGCCCTTTCTCACAACCCAGTGGCTGGTCCACAGTGGAGGTGGAGGGCATGCCTAGCAATCAGGGCTTTCCTCCTCCAACAAGAGGCAAGCAACCTCCGCAAACACGGAGGCCACCAAAGAGACCACCAAAGAGACGATGGCTCAGCACATCTTTTGATGAATTCTAGGCTCTCCTGCAAGCAAAGCCCAGACAAGGGGACCTGCGCGCTTCAGCCGCTGGCACTTCCCACCTTGCCGGCCTTTGGCGCAGGCTCCTGTCTGACTTTAAGAGGCTTCGCAAGAGTTATAGCCCCAGGCTTCCTTGACTTTAATTAAACTTGGCTTCCACTTCCGAAAAATCCTCAAGTTTTTATTTTGTTTTGTAGTCTCACTAATGCTTTTAAACGAGAGATGCTGTGTAAAGGAAAAGCAAATTCTTTGCAGCTGCGTGTGAGCATTCTGCCAACTGAAGCACAGGAAGAAGCTCTCCCATGTTAAAAATTTCCAACTGGGAGATTTACAAAACAGCAGGGGAGAATGGAAGGCACAGAGGGAGGTGTGTGCATGTGAAAGAGCTGCAAAAAGCTCCCTTTTTGTGTGTTCAGGTCCCAGGAGCCTTTAGAGGCTCGTCATGCTTCAGCGACTGCTGCCCCCTCCTACTTCACCCCCTTTCTAAAGCCACCGTCCCCTCCACACAGGCCTTTGGACGTTAAGTGCACATTCTGCAGCACCACTTCTTAACGGTTCCTTTATGAGGCCCCCATCTCCCCAGGCCTCCCCAACAGCCATCCTGCCACGACTGGATAATGGAAAGAAGCTTAACAGGGAGGTAGCAACCATTTTCTTCCGACTAAATGAAGTCCCGGAGTTAAGCTGCACTCCTAAGAAGGAAATGACAATCACTCTGGCAAATGAACTTTTTTATTTCCTATTCGCAGCGGCGGCAAGGTAACCACCGTCGTCGTCAACAGTTAAAAGTTCAAAGATGGGTTTTTCAGTTGTGTTTTGAAAGCTATTAGGAAAATCGAGCTCTACTCTTTTATAAGATGCAATTTAGGTCAAGGTTTTGTTCTACATTCATATATTAAGCAATGGGTTTGATGCTATTCCAGAAGAAAGGAGCGGCAGCCACCACCCATCACCATTTCCAGGAAGCAGACAGGCACACTAGGAACACCTACCATCCCTCCCCCTTCTCTGCACTGCCCCTCCGTGAACGGGCCCCCCTGTGGACTCTGGGGTTGAGACCCAGTAGTTCCGACCCAGCAGCATTCTGGGAGGCAGCTGTCCACTTCAGGGAACCAGTTTTCCTCCCCCTGAACCCTTCCGGGAAGGCAAGTGATTCTCAGGGCCCAAGAAACAACCACATCCTCAGGAATGTAGGTAAAATGCATCCCCCTCGGGGGACAGCATGCACCCTGTCCAGGCACGTTCCAGCACACAAGATGTGCAGAAGCAGAGCTGGCAGGCTAGCCCCAGAGGCTCTCACGGCGTCCTCAGCAACACGACCGAGGGGAAGGCAGCAGAGCCAAAGGAGTGCCCTTCACAAGGCGCCACCACACCATGGCCTGAAGCAATGCATCAAGAAATTCGCTGGAATCAGCATACTCCACTCCAGTCTCTCCACATCTCACTACCATCTGAACCCTGATTCCACGAACAACTTTGTACCTAGGCTCTTTGACAACCCACTCCCTTCCAGAGAGTACCAGTTCCCTCCTCCCACCCACTGCCCTCTACCACCAATCTACCACAAGCTGATTGACCCTTCCAGGGGCAGCTGGTATACCCTATGCCTTTTCCTCCCCACAACAGACCTCTCCACTACCTTCACAGGAAAAGAGAAGGCAGGACCCATTTATGTCAGATACTGGTGGGTTTTTTTGTTTTTGTTTTTGTTTTGTTTTGTTTTTTTAGTGGGAGGAGAAGAATGAGATCAGGACACAGGGAAGCCCAGGGTCTCTATGGACTATGGAGCGTTGTTCAGAGCGTTGAATTCACCATGTCCCCCACATCCAAAGACCAGATCTATCATCTGCAAGTTATAGCATGTCAAACGTAACCTGTCAGACCCTGAGTCAATACTGATGCACGGGTGGGAAGAGGCACCTCCCCTGCAGGGTGCCCTTATGTTTACTGGACATCTAATCTTCACGATGCCAGGGACTGGCATCCCATTACCGTAGGTAATACCAAGAGCTCAAGAGCAGGCCCAGTGATCTTGGGCTAGTACACTGGGGCTAGTACGCTGCCAAGCAGACAATACTAGGCAGCTGACACCCAGGCTGTTCATGTGACCACAGAGGTCTCCTGGGGTCGTGAGATAACACTGACACACACAGATTAACAAAACTGTTTCTCAACTCACCAAAGAAATTTTTAAAACCACCCAGGGTGCCATGCCTGTATCCAGCAACTCGGGAGGCTGAGACAGGAGGCGCATCAGTTCAAGGACAGCCTGAACAGTTTAGTGAGACCCTCTCTCAAAATAAAAAATGAAAGGCTGGGGATGTAGCTCAATGGTAGAGTAGTACCCCTGGGTTCAATACCAGTACTGCAAAAAAGAAAGAAAGAAAGAAAGAAAGAAAGAAAGAAAGAAAGAAAG
>JAJEJO010004086.1:39467-56781 GCA_020662805.1 Glaucomys volans | reverse complement strand
TTAAAAAAAAAAAAACCTGAAGCCCAAAATATATCACAAACACGCTAGCCAGGAGAAACAGGTTGGGCGAAGGAAGTGCAACCAGGGGCTGCTAGGCAGAGAACAATGACCATGAAACTGCTGCTTCCTTAGGAGGCCCTGCAAATTAGTCCTTCCCCCAGGGGGAGAGGCTGTGGAATTCGCTGTCTGCTATTTTCTTTCTCATTACTACTGTTCCAGGGTGCACGTGTGCTTCTGTGCCTGTGTGAGGGACAGCAAGGCAGGCCAGGTGGGGTGTTGACGAGGAGGTCAGAACTGGCATTCCCGTCTTCTCTCCGCTGGAACCTCCTTGAAATTAAGAGGTGAAACAGCCCGAGTCAGAGACCAACCCGAAGAAAGGCCATGCGAAGAAAGGCCATGCGAGGCTCCCCAAACCCTGCGTCACCAGCACAGACACCACATGGAATTCATCAGCACCAGTTGTCCACTCTGGCTCCAGATACTTCCCAGGGTGAGGAAGCAAGGACAGCCCATGTGACAGATGTGAGATAAAGCTGATCAGTACTGAGGTTTAATTTGGAGCCCCTGAACCTCGCACCCTCTCTCCTGTGAATATGGAAGAGCACTCCCAGTGCCTTCCAGCTGGAGGAGGGCCGCACACTCATCCAGCACAGTGGGCTCAGGAACCTGCCCGGCAACCAGGGGAGACCGGCAACCAGGGCAGACCCGCAACCACCGTGCTCTCCAGCTTCCCTCAGGCAGAACTTGTGCAAGGACCCCTGAGCACGGAAGGGACTGAAATAAATCAGGTTAAAATGAAAGGGGGAGGAGGGAGCATGTTTAGCATGTGTGAGGCCCTTGATTCCACACCAAGCACCACAAAGAGAAAGAAAATGAAAGGGGAGCTGGACGATCCTAAGTGCCCTCTGACAGACCATGGGCACCAGTACCAGCCTGCTGGCCCAGGCTACACCAGGACCTAGGGTTAGGGTTCACAGAGACACCCCGCAGAATACCCTTTCAACTGCCTGGAAAGTGATGTGTCCAGTAGGCCTTTCTGCAGTCAAGAAGTAGCCCTGACATCTGTATCCAGGGGAGAGGGGAATTCCCAAAGCAATCTCCCTTCGCTGAATCGATCTCACAGAGCCAAATCTGAATTGTCACTGCACAGGCATCTCAAGTCTCAGCTGACAGTCACACCGATTTGGAGCTAGGAGGACGTTAAGGCTTCAAAACTCAATTATGGAACTCTCAAATAACTACCTTTAAAACAAACAGAAAGGGATTTAAACCTAAATTTGGGATAAAGAACCAAAGGGACAGAATTCAGCCCTCCAACCACATCCAAAGAGGGTTAAATCCCAGAGTGGACTAGGGCCCTAACTGCTAAAAGACAAGGGCTGGGCTGGATGCGGCCAGCACTACAAGGACAACCAACTGGTCCCATTCCTCAGTCTTGTGCTTTTAAAGGGCAGACGATGTGCCAACTATTTTAAAGCTCCAACACACTAATTCTGTAAACAATAATGGCTACAGCCTGCACACTGCGCACTGGAATGGATTCCTCAACTTGGCCTCATCACTTATGCAGCTGATGAAACAAACACTGACAGCTTTTTTGCATTTGTAAAGGCCCCACAGCAGCTGTGGTGATCCCACCATAGAGCAATGAATTAAGCCCGAAACCCAGCTGGGTCTGAACAGAAGCCTTTTTTGCACAATACAGCAAGACTATCATTGTTAACCTAGGCATTATTGGGAAATATTCTGCATTACATTATAGGGCAGTTCTAACTCAATTCTTAAAATTAGCTCTAATAAGCAATTTTAATTTTAGTAGGAGGGATGTGGTGCTTGCTTTTGAAATGGCACAAGTATGTGTATAGGTTATAGGTACCCCACACAAAAGCAGCCCAGCAGAACACAGACATCCAGTTAAACAATGCCAAGTTTAAAACATTAACTCCTTCTTAGATATTCTCTCCTCCCTCTCTCACACAGACACCCCTAATTCTAAATGGAGGTAAATATCTTAACCTAATAAATTCTGGGCTATTCAGCGACTGCAGAGAAAATATGGAATACAGTCCTCTGTCAGGCTCCCCATTAGGAAGACCCAATTAATGACCTGAGCACAGGAGTTGAATGGAGCACTGAGCCCAACAGGAGAGTGTTGCTTAAAAAACCATGATGAGCACCATCAGTAACAAAGTTTTGGACGATGAACCTGAGCTCAGGGCAATAAATTTAAGATTCCAAATGCCAACAGAAACACTGGTATTTGGCTTCCTGTCACCAGGAACCCAAAGAAAGGGAACATCCACAGCAAGATGCGCCCGGGGGCTCTCCACTTCACAGCATGCTCCCAGCAACAGAGGGCTCCGTGCCCTTCTGCTGGCCCACGCTTCCTCTGAAAGCTTAGAAATGCACAAAAATTGCCCGACTCCAATAAGAGACCATAACATCTCAACAATCTTACACCAACAAGAATAAAATCTGTTCACTCAGAAATATCAAAAGAAAATATGTCAGTCACCATCCGTCTTCCTTAAAAGAACTCCCATTTGTTCAAGGGGTTCAATTACATAGGGTTCATTATCTTAGTGTTTTTGGTTTAACAGGCTTGGAAGGACCGAGAGTATCAGGGAGAACTTCTAAGTGAACAGTCATCCCAGTCCCCATAGTCCTCTGACAGTGGATGTCAAGAGAGGTAATCAAAAGAAAATCAAAACTGAAGGGTGGGGGGACTGAAGGTAAGGAAGGAAATGACACCACACAGGAGCCAGGCCTGGGAAACAGGAGCTTTACGTGGTAAACGGTGGGAAAGATGCATGTTGAGAGCCACCGCCAAAAACACCTGAGAACCCACATAAAGCAAATCCTCCCATGATAAAACAGGAAGTGGCACCAGGAAGTGAGTGGAGAGGACGGTTCCAGCATTTCCAGTTTGTAAAGTGCTACAGAAAAGAAGGTCACTGTCAGTAAAGAGTGGCAGTCAGGCAGTGAGCAAGGTTAGGACCCACCCGACAAGCCAAGAGCCCCAGAAGTGCGGGGCGCGGTGAACTGCACACAGTAATGGGGGGCACGGGGCAGGCTTCTCTCAGATGACACTGACACACAGCCGTGCATAAACTTGCACACAAATGTTAACAGGGAAAGACGGACACAACCCGAATGTCCAGCAGCTGAAGGATAAGCAACATGGTACAGCCACACGCTGTCATACGATTAAGCCTTTAAAGGGAATGCCACACTGATAAATGCTACAACACAGCGTTTCTGAGATGCACCCACATCCGTGTGAAAGAAGTCAGTAACAAAAGGCCACATATTGATTTCACATGATCCCATTCATGTGAAATATCCACAATAAGCAAATCCTCAGAGACAGAAAGATTAGTGGTTACCAGAGGCTGGGGGAACTGGGGTGAGACGGGAAGCGACTACCACTGGGTATGGAGTTTCTTTCTCGAGTGATGAAAATGTTCTAAATTTGATCACGGCGATGGTTGCATCTATGAATACACCAAAACCCACAGAACTGTTTAAAAAAGAAATCACATTCACATCCAAAATTACATAGGGAAAGACTGTGATGCCCAAAAGGCCTCTCCATCTTGATTTCAATTACCACTAACACGCCAAAAGAAAAACAGAACCGCCAAGAGAAATGGAATGAGCTGGGAATACAAGAGAATGAAATGGAAAGGCTAGCAGGCTGACTGATGGTCTGCGAGGGTTAGTCACATATTAGAAGTTCCTCAGAGCTAGTGATGAAGCTCAGCGCTGGAGCTAGCATGTGTCAGGCCATCCCCAGCACAGGGGGCAGGGGGTGGGGACCACACACGTCCTCAGCCATTCCTACCATCTGTGGTCCCAGCTACTGGGGAGGCTCAAGCAGGAGGATCACAAGCCAGGAGTTTGAAGCCAGCCTCTGAGCAACTTGGTGGGGAGCCCATCTCAATCAAGAGCTATGGCAGGTGATTTTAACCTCCCAATAATAAAAACTGCAACTTCGGGCTGGGCATGGTGGCACTGTAATCTCAGCACTTGGGAGGCTGAGGCAGGAGGATCACAAGTTCAAAGGCAGCCTCAGCAATTTAGCGAGGCCCTAAGCAACTCAGTGAGACCCTGTATCTAAATAAAATACAAATAGGGTTGGGGGTGTGGCTCAGTGGTCAAGTGCCCCTGGGTTCAATCCCCAATACTGAAAAAAAGAAAAAAACCTGCAATTTTGGGTTTTCTATTCCCCTGAAACTATATCATGGCTAAATTAAGAGCAGGAAAATCTACCATTTATAGACATCAGGTGCCTTAAATTTTCTCCCCCCCCCCCCTTGGTACTAGGATTGAACCTTGGAGTATTCACTTCTGAGCTACAACCTCAGCCCTTATATTTTATTTAAGGTAGGTTCGGCTGGGCACAGTGGTGCATGCCTATAATCCCAGCAACTGGAGATGCTGAGGCAGGAAGGATTGCAAGTTCAAGGCCAGTCTCAGCAACTCAGCAAGGCCCTAAGCGACTTAGCAAGACCCGGTCTCAAAATAAAATGCAGAAAGGGCTGGAATGTAGCTCAGTGGTAAAGTGGCTCTGGGTTCAATACCCAGTACCGAGAAGAGAAGAGAAGAGAAGAGAAGAGAAGAGAAGAGAAGAGAAGAGAAAAAATCTTTTAACACTCAGCAGAGAGAACTTTTTGTTATTGATGGCAAGGAAGAAAGCAACCAGGAATGACATTCCTTGAAAGAGAGAACACCACCCAAGGCCTTCTTGGGCCACAGGAGAGAAACAAGCTGTTCCGCCTGGGCAGGGTGCATCCTCTGTGCTTTACTGAGATGACCTCCATGTGCAAGGGGAGAAAAGGGGCTACTGGAACAACAGGTACTAGGAAGGTCTTCATCTGTATTAAACAAACTGTAAGTAAACAGTGTTTGGCTGTAAACGCTTTGCAAGTCAAAGATAATGGCCTGCCTTGGTAAACTGACTGTTCCTTATAATCATCATTATTTACACTCCCAAGGGGCTTTGCCTACTGCTCCAATAAATCTGGAAAGAAAAAACATGACAACTTCAGCAGTCTCATGGATGCAGGGGGGGAAGAAAGGCTGGCTGAGGAGCAGATGCGTTTCACCCTGGGGTATGAGAGGGCTGGTACTGTGAGGGTGTCACTTAACTGGAGCAGGAAGGAAGAGGAGGAATAAACAGCTTCAGCTCCTTCCAAGTCAGACCCCTCCTCCCCACCTCTCAAAGCTCTCCAGCTTGCGGGGCAAAAAAAAAAAAAAAAATCCATCTTATTAGCATCATTAGCATCCTCACTGATCCTGAGCACAGTGGAGTGACAGAGCACAGTGGAGTGACAGCACGAGGCACCTGTCTCCTCTTGGAACTTGGTACAACATGAACCTCCTGCAGAAGGCTAAGCCCTGGTGTTTACACAGAGCTGGGGGACGGGGGTCCAGTGGAATGAAAACAAGCCTTCCCTGACCTCCTCAACCATGAGACTTGGCCCATGGCTTGGTACGCCCAGAGCCCAGCCTCTGGGACATCAGGCAAGCCAAACATGTTCTTTATTTAACGGAGGTTTCCTTTCACTCTGTCAGCCACCTTTCAGATTCCAGCTAAGACTAAACCACAAGGGTTTGGAATCCTAACAGGAGTTTTGAGGATTACAATGCAAAATGAGTATCTGAAAACATTTTTGAAGACACAGACATCTGACTCATGCGGTACACCCACCGAGCTCACCCTCCAAAGTAACTGGGTTCAGAAGTTCATTATTAAATCCAGACCCTCCCCAGTCCCGCTGCACTATGGAAAAAAAGTGATAAATGGCATTGGCATTGAAGTAGAAATCTGATCTCTGCCACTCGAGGATGTAATCACCACTGGGGATTACTTTCATGCATCTTTAAAATTCTTCCAGATTAAAAGTTCTTTCAAGGTGTCAATACAAACACTAAAGCACTACTTAGCAAAACTCGCCTTTAATTAAAGTATTAGGTCAAGTTTTCAAAGCTGAAACAAAGGGGCTGGGGGGGGTCGGGAGGGGGGACGACTCCTGCTCAGCCCCAAACACTGCAGATTTCAGAAAGACAACCACTTACTGTCCATATTTTAATCTCCTTGTCACTTTCTGTGATTACGAATTGAATTGTAGTGAGAGAGTAGCAAAAATTATTTGCTCCTGGGATTATAGCTCATTGTTGCTCTAAATCCTTTTACAAATGATGACGTGCAGCATACGTCATCACACAGTAAACAATATAAAATAAACCCACCTCAAAAACAAAAGCATGGGGCTGGGGCTGGGGCTGGGGCTGAGCAGTAAAGCACTTGCCTAGCATGTGTGAGGCACTGGGTTCGATCCTCAGCATCACTTAAAAAAAGTGTGTCCATCTACAACTAAAAAAAAATTTTTTTTTAAAAAGGCATGAAACCAACTGAATCCCAGTGAAAAGGCTGAACGTGGGTGGAGCTAAAGGTTAAACAAAAACACACTAAAGCCTGGTGGCCCAGGCCTGTAATCCCAGCAGCTCAGGAGGCTGAGGTAGGAGGATCTCAAGTTTGAGGCCAGCCTCAGCAACTTAGCAGGACCTTAAGCAACTTAGCAAGAGAACTGTCTCCACATTAAAAAAAATAAAAAATAAAAAAGGGGCCGGAGATGTGGCTTAGTGGTCAAGCACCCCTGGGTTCTATCCCCAGTGCCAAAAACAAAACAAAGCCACACTAAAATAATTAGGCAGCTAATAAGCTGGGGTGTTCCTGTCACCACACTCCTCAGACCCCATTCCTAACTGCACAGACCAGGACTCTCGGCAGAGCCCCACAACATTTCAGGATCATCCGATATTTAGAAACCAAGCCCGGAGTGCACTGGGCATCTCTCAAGGGCAGGGGCTCTGCCACTCAGCATCACCAGTCTGAAAAGGAGCTGCGCAGCCTGTGGAAGGCCAGGCTTGGTGATGTCACCGCTCCAGCGGAGGCAAGACAACACGACCACAACCCTTCCAGGCAGATGAGAACCATGTGCTACCAATTTAACTGGGCGCCCAGACCATGGCTCCTTATTAAATGCCTTCCATTCACACTGGCTCTTTCATCCTCCAACATCAAGACCTTATTACAAGCCGAAAATAAAACAAACGCGGCTTCAGTGCTCTGGGCAGAGGAAGACCGGGAAGGGGGCAATTTGGGTAAAACCAATAAGCATTAAGTTCCACCTCGTCTCTAAAGAAAATGAAGAAGGCAGGCAAGGAAGTCCATCCCAAAGCCCTCTCTTAAACCCAGTGAAGGAACGCCACTTCTCAGCCACACTGTGACCCTGCCGCAGCCCCACAATCAGGGAGAAAGAGAACAACCCACTGGCTCGACAGGAAGAGAAAGCAAGCTTTCCTGAGCACCCACAGCAGTGCCACTTCTGTCCTCTTCCCCAGATAACCAGGTCGCTGTCACCAGCAATGACCCACGCTGTTCTCTCCTCGACCTTGAACTTGGAGAATTATAGCCACAAAGACCGGCAGGACTTAGAGTAACACAGATTTAGATAGCGACAGCTTACAAAGCACTTCATGTGTTAACATTTGATTCTGCCTCCCCCAAAATGACCTGGAGGGACCAACATGGGACTGCAATTCTCCCCATTTCGCAGATAAAGAAACCCAAGACCACCACTAGTCGACAGCCAAACCCTCAACTCCAGTCTGCCTCTGCGGCTCCCCAGGGTTCTGCACCCCGGCTGCAATTAAATTTCTAGGATGAGGGCACTATCATACTTTCATTGACACTGCGACAAACGTTCCAAGACAGCGCGAGGACATGGGAGGACAATGTCGTCACCACACAAAGCTCACCTCACAAACAGGGCTGAAGATGCAAACAGTGGGATTCCGGGTCAACTTTATTACTCCAGTATCTCCTATATCCTCACAAAAAAAGGAACCTCATAAATATAAAAAATGCCATTGTCCAATGACAGGCTCTCCCCTTCCCCACACCACCAGAGCCCTCTGACTAATAGCACATTGTGTTCTTAGAGCAATTTTGTTTTACAAAGTGCTTTCACATATCTTATCTCATTTAGTTCTAAATGCCCTGAGAGAGGACAAGGAAAGAAAATAGAAACTTAAATAAAACCCAACTGACATCTTTACTACTCCTTACAACTGCCTGTATTGGTTTTTAAAAGCCAACAAACAAACAAACCCGCTGGTTCCACACTGCATGTGGAACCATAAATTAGGATGGTCTCTCTCCAAGAAAGCCATGTGGTACCAGGGATCAAAAGGTAAACACAGGTACTTCTGAGTCAGTAATGCCACACTCAGGAATTTGGAGTTAGGTGCAAAAAAAAAAGAAAAATGATGCAAAATACATCAGTATTTATATACAGTGGTCCTAAACCTGTGGAAAAGCCATCAAAGTTGACAGGTCAAGTGACACACATGTCAATGAAGTGCCTTGTAGGCATTAGAAATTACTGTATTATGATAACTGAGATTAAGATAATAATAGCAAAAAGCAGGTAATGACCTCATGTATGTAAACCATACATGCACAAGGAGGGGAATATCTAGCAGGTGATTTCAATAATTTTTACCTGAATACATGATCACAAACACCCATTTTCACAGGGGAAAATGCTACTGGCTTAATTAAGGTTTGGGGATTACACGTGAACTTTATTTTTCAGTGAAAATGAATCGATTTCTGCAGTTACCCTGGAAAGAGGAAGAATGTCAAAGACCAGTCCAAAGCAGGCACAAAAAAGGCCTTCTACTGGATCAGGGGCTGGATTTCACGCCCTGGCTGCCTCGGATAAAAAGCGCAGTCTGTGATTGGCCATCTAACCACCTGGGAGTTCCAGAGATAAAATAAGGAGTCTGAAATTCTGATTCATTAACTCCATCTTTTCCCACTAGATCCACAGCAATTCCCTGCTGCTTCTAGTAGTATGTGATTTACTCCACTAGTGACTGTATACCATCTCTGTGACATTAGCACTGACCCACAATGATATAAAATTCAGCCTCTACTTTTGTGGAAGTTAATAGGGTGACAGTGGTGTCAGCAAGTACCTCTAGTGCCCAGAAGCAAGGTGGGTGGAGCCCAGCCAGAGAAGAGCAGCTGGCTGATCAGGGCAAGAAGGTGGCAGGCTTTAGGTAGTCCCTCCCAGGACTTGTAAAGTAAAAAAGAGGCTGGGCTCAGCAGAAGCCCAGAGAGGGTGGAGTGGGTGCGGGCAGGAAACCCAGAGTACAGCAAGAAGGGCTTCATGCCGGGTGAAAAGAAACTTAGTTAACTAACACTTGATCCTGAAGGCCACAGTGGCCACTGAAGGACGTGGTCAGATTTTCAATCTGGAGGATTATTCCTAGAAGATCTACTTTAAACACCTTTGGTTAAACATCTGTGCACGGATTCAGTGCTGCTCTAATCTTAATTCTCAATCTATCCCTCTTTCTCACTCTCCACCCAGACCAGGCTGGGAGTCAAATGCTGGCTTATAAAACAGTCCTTCACGTTCAACAACTGGGGTGGAGGCGGGAGGTGATTACACGGCCTATTTTTCCCCTAAGAATTAGGAACTGAACGCAGAGGCACTGAACCACATCCCCAGCACTTTTACTTTTTATTTTGGTACAAGGTCTCCTAAATTGCCTAGTCTAGTCTCAAACTTGGAGTCCTTCTGCCTCAGCCAGAGTAGCTGGGATTACAGGCTTGCACCCCTGCACCAACTTCTCCTTATCTTTAAACTCTTGTTCTAAATCCCAATGTAGATCTGTTCCTTCCTCTGAATTCGTGGGATTCATTTACTTCTGAGTTGGCGAGGAAGGCCCCTGCCACTGGCAGCCCGATGTGTCCAAGTTGGTGATCTCCAGCTGCGTAATAATACCTTGAGCGTCTGCGCAGCAGCATGCAGTTTACAAAGTGCTTTCGCATCAAAAGTCTCCCTGGTTCTCCCAGCAACAAGCCTGCCAGGTACACGGAACGGAACAGAACAGGTTTTCTGGATGAGGAAGTAGTTCAGTGAGGTTGTTTCTTGCCCGATGACACACAGTCAGCTTAACAGAGAGCCAAGCCTTAACTGGGCTCACAATCCCAGTCTCGTTCATTGCTGCAAAAGTCCACCGTACAAGGGAGCAAGCCTGTCTGAGGCCTTTCGTGCCCAAAGCCCTCGTACTAGTAGTAATGAGGCATACACACAAAGCCAATGCTCTGCTGCTTAACAGAGTGAGCATTCATTCGGCACCCCTGCAAACGGAGGAAACAAATGCAAGGAACACATGCTCAGTCCTAATCCCTTCTGCTTCCTCCTGGCACCTGTTTCTGCCCCCACAGGCACCAGACACTTCAACAGCTGGCAGAAAAGAGAACCAAGAGATAATGCACACCACCACTGTAGACTGAACCCTCCCCAAAATGGTAGTTAGGAAAACAACAGACAAAAAGCCACCCAGACTTACAGAGAAAGCAATAAAACAGATGCCTAAAGATCTCCCACATTCAGCCATTAGAAATACCTGGGCTGCTGTTTCAGTATAAAGCAGAGGGCTGTCTCCTGATTGGCAAGGCACCACAACCCATCCTCTCACTGCTTCCTCCACCCAAGAAGGAGGAACAAAAGTTCCTCCTGTTTGCCCAGGCAATGTGGCTCATGCCTGTGATCCCAACAACTCCAGAAGCTAAAAGCAGGAGGATGACAAATTTGAGGCCAGTTTCAGCAACTTAGGAAGACCCTGTGTCAAGAGATTTTTAAAAAAAAAAAAAAGAAAAAAGGGGGGGAGGGGACGTTTAGTTCAGTGGTTAAGTGCCCCTGGGCTTGAACCCTAGCACTAAAAAAAAAAAAAAAAAGGAAAAAAAATAGCAGTCAGGCAGGACAGCACACACCTATAATCACACCTACAAAGGTATCACAGGTTTGAGGCCAGCCTTGGCAACTAAGTGAAGCCAGGTCACAAAATAAAATTTTTAAATGTCTTAGGATGTTACTCAGTAGTAAGACAATTGCCTAGCATGCGGGAGACCCTGCATTCAATGCACAGGGCAACCTAAAGAACAAACAAACAACTGAGCACAAACCAGCCAGTCCCAACAGGTACTGGGATATCAGCTCTTCTTCCAAGGATGACTCAAGAGACAGCCAGCTGGGGATAAGCGGGTAGCTCCACCAACTGGTGCTTCACAAAACAACAAATAAGACTAGGGAAGGGCATGTAGCTCAGTGGAAGAGCGCTTGCCTAGCATGTGGAGGCCCTGGGATCATCCCAACATCACCAACAAAACACACACACACACACACACACACACACAAGCTTCGGACTGACCCCCTCCTGGTTCTTGGAAACTGAAAAGGAAAAAAAAAAAAAATCATCTTCATCTTCGCTTCCCAAACTTTCTTAAGCCAAATGCCTCTCTGAAGGCTAGCAAGGGCCCTTTAAGACCTTTTTGCCCCTTTGCAGAGCAACGTGTATCATTCATTTCACCTATTTCATCTGAACTAAGAACCCCAGACAACCTGCAACCCCAGCTACTCAGAAGGCTGGGGCATGGCTTGCAAGGTCCAGGCCAGACTGGACAATTTAGAGAGACTCTCTCAAAACAAAAAATAAAAAGGACTGGGGATGTAGCTCAGTGGTAAAACACCTCTGGGTTCAACCACCAGGTTGGAGGAAGGGGGAGGGCAGAGGAAGAGATGCAGCCTTTCACCATATGAACAGCCTTGGTTTTCCCTTGTGTAAAATGGACTGAAAAGCCCTTTTCTCTTGTGAACGTGCTATGAAAACCGTCCATAAATGTGGGCATTTAGCGGGGCACGGTGGCGCACGCCTGTAACCCCAGCACTTGGGAGGCTGAGGCAGGAGGATCACCAGTTCAAACCCAGCCTCAGCAACTTAGCGAGGCCCCTGGGTTCAATTCCCTCCCCCCGCAAAAAAAAAAAAAAAAAAAATGTGGGCCTTTATTTCAGAATTGACTAGATCTTCACAATGCTTTCCAAAAAGGTGGGTACTGTGTGGCAGCCTCAAAGTGCTTTCTACAATCAGAGCCCTTCTGGTTCATTTCTTCAAATAGCAGAGAGCCCCCAGCGGAGATGGGCAGCAATCTCACAAAAGTGAAACTGGGATTGAGACAAACTGGTAGAAGAGGAAAGAGCCCTGGAGGCCTAGAGGTGTATGCTAGCACTGTCTACTGGCTCCATGCCCTCTGAGACAATATCTGCATCTGTACGACACTGCCCCTTTCCTGTCCTGACTCTAAGAAAGTGAAGACAACGTGAGGCACAATGGGGCATACCTGTAATCCCAGCTGCTCAGGAGGCTGAGGCAGGAGGATCCCAAGTTCAAAGCCAGCCTCAGCAAATTAGCAACAAAGTGAGAACCTGTCTCAAAAACATAAAATAGGGGCTGGGGATGTAGCGCAATTGGTAGAGTGCTTGCCTCACATGCACAAGACCCTGGGTTCAATTCCCAGCACCACAAAAAAAAAAAGACGCAAAGACAAAAGTCACCTGCAAGAAGTTAGGGGAACAAGTCCTAGAAGCAGGCAGGATTATTAATGCCAGAGCAAAATGGTGATGGATCCCTACAAGGGTCAGCTCCACTTTCAATCATTTCATTCTGAATCAGATTGAATGGAAAGCCTCATTAAGAAGGTCTAAGCCGGGCACAGTGGTGCACGCCTGTAATCCTAGCACTTGGGAGGCTGAGGCAGGAGGATCACGAGTTCAAAACCAGTCTCAGCAATTTAGTGAGGTCCTAAGCAACTCAGTGAGACCCTGCCTCTAAACAAAATACAAAATAGGGCTGGGGATGTGGCTCAGTGGTGGAGTGCCCCTGGGTTCAATCCCAGGTACCAAAAAAAAAAAAAAAAAAAAAAAGAAGGTCTAAGATTTGCACCTCAAAAGACTAAGGCAGGTGATCACAAGGTCAAAGCCAGCCTCAGCAACTCAGGGAGGCACTAAGCAGTATATTGAGACCCTAGATATTGACACCCTGTGTCTCAAGGGGGAAGGGGTGGCAGGAGATATGGCTCAGTGGTTAAGCACCCCTGGGTTCATAATGACACATACCTGTAATCCTAGCCACTCAAGAAGCTGAGACAGAAGGATTCCAAGCTCAAGGCCAGACTCAGCAACTGTCTCAAAATAAAAAATAAAAAAGGCCGAGGATATAGCTCAGTGGTAGAAGACTTTCTAACATGCTCAAGTCCACATTTTACCTGTGCTTGGTGGCATAAATTAGACAGAATCTAGTTTCTGTTTGAGAATTAAGAATTCTAATTACATTTAGAAACACAATCTCAGAGTAACAGGAACAAAACTTGGCTAGTTTATGGGGAAAAAGTTTGGTAGGCAAGAAATTTTTATTTAAAAAATAAGACAAGATTACATTTTTACCTTCAACATACAAGTGCACTTTTGGTGGCTAATCTTTGCATACAGGGCCATGGTCTTATTTCTGAGTATGAAACTTCTTTGCGGGTTGTTTCACATTATGCTTTTTGATTGAGGAAGATGTCTGTGTGTAACTGAGGTTTGTGTCTTAAAACAATGACCTGAGGGCTGGGGGTGTGGCTCAGTGGTAGAGCCCTTGTCTAGCATTCTGGGAGGCTCTGGGATAGACCCCCCAGTCCAGTAAAAAAAAAATAAAGGGGGTGGAGTCAGGGATGAACTGCAAAGCAGTGCATGCAGAAGAATCCAAAATTCACAATTTTTTAAATGTCTGGCCCACATAGAAAATTTAACAGCCTTGTTTTTTGTTTTTAAAGTAACTGACTTTTGGCCGGGCGTGGTGGCGCACGCCTGTAATCCCAGCGACTTGGGAGGCTGAGTCAGGAGGATTGCAAGTTCAAAGCCAGCCTCAGCAACTTAGCGAGGCCCTAAGCAACTCAGTGAGACCCTGTCTCTAAATAAAATACAAAATAGGGCTGGGGATGTGGCTCAGCGGCCGAGTGTCCCTGAGTTCAATCCCTGGTTCCAAAAATAAATAAATAAATAAAGTAACTGACTTTTATCAAATCTTCTAAAACAAGCAACTTAAAGTTTTCATAGAAACCAATTCTGTTCACGCTCATTTCAAGGTTTACATAATATTTAATCGCAATTACAATAAGAAGCCCAACTGGAATAAGAAGATTTGGAACAAACAATTGACACTTGGCAAGCCTTCTGGGTGGGAGCCAAAGGGGACAGAGGGACATCCCAGAGCTGCCCACTGGCCAGAAGCTGTGTGCTGGGGTATCAGCCAGGAAGTTCTGCACCCAAAGGCAAATAGATTGGGTAGGTGGAAGGTGGTTAGGGGAGCTGAACTGTAAACCTGGGGAGGCCTGGACCAGTACCATGAGGAGGATCAGAACAATACAACCAGAATTCAATGAAAATGTCAGGAGCCTGAATGGACACACCAACAAGAGAGTGCAGAACATTAGATTAAAATCAATCCAGGGCTGGGAATATAGCTCAGTGGGAGGGCCCTTGCCTAGCAAGAGCTGAGGACCTGGGTTCCATCCCCAGCACAAACACAAAAAAAATCCTCCAGTTTAGCCTTTACCAAGTGTTTATATACTAGGCTTAGTATGAGTTTTCCCTTGTCTTTTTTGAAAGAAAAAGTTCTACTTTTTCTACTTTGAATGTAATAGATACCAGCTATATAGTCCAGAAGATTTTCTCATTCCAAAAGAGGAAAGTTTAAGTAACCTCTGGAGCAGGGTGTGTATTAAGACTGGAGTATTTCCAAAGCACTTGGAAGTGAATCAATTGCCCTTCACCCAGCAACAGGGACTGGTTTAACCAACTATGATTTATGCCCTCTAAGTACAAAAGAATTCACTTCTGGTTGGCTATTTGGGGAGTAGCTATGAGGACATACAAGTCTAATATTAGTTACAGTAAGGTAATAACCCAGGTAATAATAAACCAAGCTGAACTTATCAGACAAAAGTTATTTTCCATTTTGAATTTTAGTGACGTGCTTTGAACTTGACTGTGTGACTTCTGTACCCTCTCCATACTGCAGGTGCTTTCTGCATGATGATCATTGCTAAACTGCCTATACCCTAGACTTGCCATGCACAGGACAAGATTTTTCACTGCTAAAAACAAGGGGAGGGGGGGAAGATAATAGAATGAGACAAACACCTTTAGCCTATGTATATGTATGAATGGGCAAATCGTATGATTCTACTTTGTGTACAACACAGAAAATGTTAGTTGTACTCCATTTGTGTGCAATGAACTAAAATAATAATAATAGAGAGAGAAAGCCAGGTGAACACCTCAGGAAAGGAAAAATGTGGCAATTAAGTACCTTATCCAAGTTCTTCCCCCATAACTGCAAAATAACCTTTTGGACAGTTTCTGTTGAAGAAGTAAAAAAATAAAAATAAAAACCAAAAAGCCAGGTACACATGCCTGTAAACCCAGCCACTCTGGACGCAGGAGGATCAAAAGTTCAAGGCCAGCCCGGGCAACTTAATGAGACCCTGTCTCAAAACTTTAAAAATAAATAAATAAATAAATAAATAGGCTAGAGTTGTAGCTAGCTTAGTGGTAGATTATCTCTGGTTCAATCACCAGTACAACAAAAAGCTCATAAATCCAAAACACTTTGGTGCAGTTCTTCCCACTTTTTTCTTTAGAACTTTACATATTGTAAATTCTGCCTTTGAACTTTATGAAGCAAACTTCTTCCAGTTTTTAAATCATGCTGCATTTTTAAATCAGGAAACTAGACACTTAAAACTTACAGTTTAATGGTGCAAATTCTGCTTGAGCTGTCCTAGAAATCAAACTGGTAATTGGTTTTCACGTCGACTGCATGAATCACAACTTCATGTGGCAGAGATTTTATTTCAAGCTCATACCTGCTGTAAAACTAAGACCAAATGGTTGTGAAGCCGGACTATCCTGTTATCCTCCCGAAGAATAACCAACCAGTGGAGAGATGGAAATGGGAGAAAACATTCACAGAGCAAAACAAGCGACTGTTTTATTGTCCAAGTGGATTGGGGCTCTAAAAGGCAAATGTTTCCAGTTATTTAAGGTATTGTAGTGGGAGTCGTGCCCGACACAATTAAGACGAGATTATGTTGCAATTTATGAGCTTCTCAAGGATGTCATTTAATAAGAAAAATAACAATCATTTCTCCCAAAGCCTGCCATCTACAATCACACGCCCAAACTCTGCTTTGCTAAGGCAATAAACGAAATGGCAACTCGGCAGGCATCGAGGGCTTCTGAGAGCAATTGTAAGAAATATGCTGCCTTCCACCAGTTGGAGTAATAAGGCCACCTTACATATAAAGAAGCCCTCCGTTTTACATCTTCCATCCACAGACCATATCGATGACTTGGTGAAGTAACAAAGGCAGGTATTTTCCTATTTTGCAGGAAAAAAACGAACAAGACAGAATGCGAGCCATTTGTTCTACTAAGAACTTAGCCCGGGGCACCTTCAGACTCAAGTCTTGTGTTGGGCTGGAATTGTAACCCAGTGGTACAGCTCTTACCTAGCATGCACCCCTGGATTTGATTCCCACTACGGCCAATAAAAGAGAAAGTCCTGTGCTCTTCTGAATGGACAAATCTTCCCTCACTCCACGCCCGCCCCCCGCCAAGAGAACCCAAGCAAAGAGCTGACAGCAAGAGAGCCCCTCCACCAGATCCTGCAAGGCTACCAGAAAGAGCAACAGTTGCTGCCCTGCAGCATCCCTCTGAAAGGCATCCGGCCACATCCTGCGAGACACCTCAACACGACTCAAAGTGAGAAAGTGCCCAAATGCACAACACGGTCCTTCCAGAAAGGAAAACTTTCCCTGAATGCAGTTTCCTTGGTTTTCATTAGCACTGGGGGAGGTGACCACAGTGGTAACGCAAGACCACCAGGAGAACTGGAAGTGAGGAAGGGAAAACATTCCTGCAGAAAGGAGGCGCCTCCTCCCTGCTCCCCACCGGCTAGGAGGCTTCAGAACAAGGGCCGGGGCACTCGATCGGGGACCAGAGGCTCCCCAGCGCTCACCTGGCCGGGCACGCGACACTCCGCGGCGGAAGGCAGAGGCCGGGCGCATCGTCCCCATCCTCTTCCTCCTCCTCCTCCTCCTCCTCCTCCCACGCCGCGGCACCTCTCCGCGGAAGCCCCCGCCCCGCCGCTCCCTCCGCCCCCTGCAGCCCCGCGGCGCTGGAACCTCCCGCCCGACTTTTGACGTCACGAAGGAGGAGGGAAGGTTCCACCCGGGCCCTTCCCTTTGTGACGTCACAATGACAACAGAACGCGGCCGGGAGCGGCCGGGAACCGGGAGAGGCGGGGGGCGGAGGCAGGGGAGGAGGGCGGGGGCGCCGGCGCGCGG
>JAJEJO010004086.1:10386-34467 GCA_020662805.1 Glaucomys volans | reverse complement strand
GCGCTAACTCGTGCTCTGCCTCCCGCGGCCACCGCCGCCACGGGCTGCGGCCGGACGCCCGGAATCGACACGACCCGCTGGTCACTGGCAACAAAAAAAGCCCACCCCGCGCTGATCTCCAACTCAGCGAGGTCCGGAGGGAGGGGGGGCGGTTCTTGTCCAAGTTCTACCCCATCTGCTTTGTGGCTGCATCCGAAACGGACGTGCCCCGGGAAGGCGTCCACGCTCCCAGGCAAGGTTGTCTCCATGCAGTTTCTACAGCCCGA
The DNA here is from genome assembly GCA_020662805.1 of Glaucomys volans. Taxonomy (NCBI): domain Eukaryota; kingdom Metazoa; phylum Chordata; class Mammalia; order Rodentia; family Sciuridae; genus Glaucomys; species Glaucomys volans. Next base: position 34,201 of record JAJEJO010004086.1, on the reverse strand, counting down.
GTTTAAACTAGTCCTTTGCATTCTACCCAGCCCTCTGCAATGCGGATGTATTTTAATTCTTAAATTCTTTATGGAACAGCTTTGTAAGTTGAGCTCGATTATTTAGCCTTGCATTTCTTTCACAGTTGAAGTTTACGTGTCTAGATTAGGATCAGCCCTCCAGAAGAGGCATTCAGCTTTTCCATCAAATATATTTTCACAAAACCCCTGCCCCGAAGGTCATCTCCCATTACACACTCCACACTGATCCGAAAGGGGAAATATTAATATCAATTTGTCGAGTGGAGTTAAATAAAACTTTGTTATAACGTTGTATTCCTTATGTATGTTCATTTGACCTTTTTTTCTAAAAAAATGAGTTCTTTGCTTTAAAGCATGCAGCTAATCACCGATCACTAGAGAGCATATTTGGTTAATCCCTCGGTCCCCCTCTTTGCTCCCTCCCCTCAAACTTAAAAAAAAAAAAGCCACCATACACAAAACAAAAACAATCGCCATGCCAATCAAAACGTAGCTGTACTATGCACAAAACAAATTTAACTATTCCGAACCATTTAAATCTCTGAATAATCACCTAATTTCAGAAACCCAGATAACAGAGGGAAATTATTTGTAGTCGTAAATGCATTCACATACATACTTAAAAACATTAGCCTCGGTGTCTTTTTCCCCTAAAACTGGAAACCATGAATATTTTTAAACAAAACCAGCCTCATTATTAAAGTCAATCCCAACAAATGCATTCGCTGTAACATGATTCCCAACTGGTTCATGGTGCAAACCAGATAAGCCAAATGACCACATACATTAAATTTCATGTGCCAGTGCAAGGAGAAGATCGCCATAATCGGACCCCTCGATTGCAACTTAAAGGGTTTCCAACACACACGCCTCACACGATTTTCCAAATAACATTAATAATAATAACAAAAGCTCATTTGCATGCAAAGTGCAATATGGGGCCAAATCCGCCCGAGAATGCAGTTTACTTACATTACCGCAGCACCCCCCCACCCCAAGCTCCACCAAAATCCCTTTCCTTTCATCTAAAACTAGATTATGTTTGTGTCATTCGAGGTCAATTTATTCACTTGAGGTATCTCTACACCAATCTGTTTTTTCAACCAAACTAGGCAGACACGACTTTGCCTGAAAAGCCCTCTTTCAGAAAAGAAAGAAACAGCCTTATCGGACGCTGTGTTTAAAACCCTTCAGCTGCAGAATTATCTATAAACTTGACATTCACAGCCATTGCTTAAAACTGCAAGTCAAAGGATGTGTTGTTAGGAGCACTTACGTATTTCTTCTGAATGATATTCCTCTTGGGTCTTTCCTTGCTCATTCTGAGATCCAAATGCTGATTGCAAAAGGGGACAATTGCTTCATGAATTTAAAGCCGTCAGAAATTTGCAAAAAAATATCCTGGTGGTTTTTATTGTTGTTGGTGGTGGTTGATCTTGTAATCCGACTTTTCTTCCTCTTCCCCCAAAGCCAGATTCGCCTTGAAATAAATCCGAAATTGGGAAGAAAAAAAAAAAAAAGAGCCAAAGACGAACGAAGCAAACAAAAAAATTTCACTTTAGTAAAACACTCATAATGGAAAATTTCCCCCGAAACACATATACACACACACAAAAAAAAAAAAAACCGACGCCCTTCACTCCCCCCCTTTTTCCTCCAAAAACTACATCAGCGAAACGTGAAGGTCCTTAGTGTCTGATCTGTAGTTACATCTTGGAAAAGAAAAAGGAAAGATAAATAAAAAATGTTGGAAGTCACGTTTGTGCTGCAGCAGCAGTGCGAGCAGAAGAGTCAACTCCAGCGGCGGCGGCGGCGGCGCAGCACCACAGCGAGGGCTCGCCGAGTCTCTTTTTTCCAAGCCCCCTAACCAATGAGAGAGAGGCTATCCAGCCCAACTTTAAATGGACTCTGCTTTTATACAAGTTAGGGCTCCTCGGGCAATTCCCTGCCGCACGCCAGCCGAAAACTCCCACAGCTGAGCCACCGGGCGCCCGCCTACCTCGGCGCCCACCGCCCCTGGCCCAGTCCAGAAGACCCCCGCAGCCCCGTCGACCAGGCGCCCAGGTGGCCTCGACGAACCCTTCTCGGGCAAGGGTTCCGGCGTCGCTCCCACGCCGAGGCCAGGCGTGGAATTGAGAGAGGCTCCCTAGCTCAATGCACGGCACGCTCGGTCGCTCCACCTCAGCCCCTTTTCCCTGCTTGCCGCTCACCCCACAGCCGCCACACGCGAGCCCCCACCACTGCCCTCGCGTCTACCTGCAGCCGGGCAGCTGGGTACCAATGCCCCAGGACGCCCGGCCCCGGGGACAGCCGCCTATTCCCGGGGCACCTTAGAATGGTCCCCTTGATCTTCTGGAAGTTGTAGTCCCCCGACTACAAAATGGCTATGGCCACGGGAGCTGGGAACTACGATTCCCAGCCTGCCCCGCGGGGCCTGTCACTCAACTCCCCTCCCCGCTCCCCGCCCCCTTCCCTCGCCGGCCCTGCCAACAAACGTTTGGACGTGTCCCGCGTGCGACACTGCTAGAGGCTGGCTCGGGATTGGCCGGCGGGGCGTGTGGTCCGCGAGCAAGGAACTCCCCACGCCGGCCCGCCCCCGGCCGGCCCGGCCCCCTCCCCCGGCGGCGGCCGCCCGCCCCGGCCCGCGCCCCGCCCCCACCCGCGGCGCGAACCGCCTGTGGAATCGAGGAATCGCGCGCGCGCCGCCCGCAGCGGCAGGGGAGGGACGCGAGGCTTCCCCGGGGAAGGCCTCGAAGCGTGGCGGCGCGGGGGGCGGTGTCAGGGAGGGGTTGGAGCCCGTCCTAAGGAAAACTGGGCCACGCACCAAGAGGAATCCTCGGTGCGAACTCGCTGATCGGCGGCGCCTGCTGCTTCTGCCGTGCAGCCGGTGTCACCTCAGGACAGCGCCTCGCGTATTTGCACAGAGCGTGCGGCGGGCGGCCGGGGTGGTCCGAGGTCGCCCTTGCGCGCGGCCGCGTGGATCGGCCGGCCGGCCGGCGAGCGCGCTGGTGGCCCGGAGTGACGCCCTGGCCGTCCTTAAGGCACCGACGGGGATCTGCCTTCCGCGGCCTGCGCGGGCGAGATGAAAACGCTAAGGTGAAATTAAGTGGAATATGGAGACCGAGCCACTTCACACGCAGATTGGAGAAGCATCGGGACCCGGGGACACGGGCGGCTGCGCGCACGGCCCGCGCCTCACCTGCCCCAGCCCTGCCCTGCCCTGCACCTGGTCCCCGAGCAGAGGGAGCAGGCCCCGGTGCAGCTCTGCGGGTCCTCGCCTTGGGGATAGCTTGGCCGAGGCTCGCGTGGCCCTTCTGCATTGTTAATGCCCTGCTTTTAGCTGAGGCGTTAGTATTTTTCAGAGATCTGTTCGGCTAGCCTCTGAATAAAAGGAAAAGCAGACTAACAGCTCCCTGGCCCACATGCCTGCATGTTTTGATCTTTGCACTCCTTTGCTTGCTTCAAAAGTATAAACACCTGAGTAAACACAACTGTTAGAATTTATTTATTTAAAGTGTTTGAAGAGATAATCACACTGTCTAGGAAGGTCTGAGACTGTAGATAAGAGCCCTGGATTCAAATGGCGCTTTGGCCGCTTCCTAAAAGGTAACTGGATGGCCTCCCAGCCTGTCAGTTTCCTCATCCGCGAATTACTGCTGACAGACCTCGTGGGGCGGGTTACGTAACAACTTTAACCTCAGCTCACAACCAGGCAAGTCATTGGAAGCTCTCAGTAAAAATGAAATAAAATGTCTTTTTAAGAAGTCCTTTCATTATCACCATTAGCTACTCAAGAAATCCTAACGCTTCCTGAAATAATTTTAGATTATGTTCATCTCACAATCAGAAAAATATTCGACCCTTTGAATCCTAAATATTGCAAAACTTGGTCATTATTTCAGTTTACTGTGAAAGATCCAGTAGAGCAGATTCTATTTTATAGTTTTTGACCACCCAAGGTGACTTTACAGTGAGTTTGCCACAAGGTGTTTTCAAAACCTGTCTCGTCCTTATGACCTGTATACTGGGGACTGCTTTCCACAATGTTATCTTTTTAAACAACTTTCTGTACGTTGATGTCTGATCTGTCAAGACCCAGGCAGTTTTTGTTCCTTTTATTCTGGGTGTTGAACCCAGGGGTGCTTTACCACTGAGCAACATCCTAATCTTTTTTGTTTTTATTTTTTGGTTTTGAGACAGGGATCTCACCAAGTTACCCAGGATGTCCTACGAACTTGAAATTCTGCCTTCCAAATTTCTGGGATTACGTGTATGCACCCACTGCACTGGGTTCCCAGGCTAATCTTAAAGAACAAAGGTGAGTTTCTTCTGGGCTTCTGGATTCTGGGCCTGTGAATTCCCCTACTTGGCTACCAACTCCAGCTCACCACCATGTATGAAAGGCCATTGTGTTAGCAGAGGCCTGAGGGCAGGGGAAAGGAAGAAATGTGCTCACTTCCAAAAGATTTGGATAATGTAGTGTTGTTTTCCCTGAAAAGGTAAATAGATTGCCTTCTTTAAATGGTTCAAAGTCTCTTCTGTGGAAGTTAACTGGCCCCTGATGAGTTCCCTTCCCTGTCATCCCGGCCAGGCCAAACATTACCTTTCCTTGCTTTTTCCTCCCCTTTTTAATTTTCCCTAAGTCTAATTCTCTCCCTGATTTGTAACTCCTCAAAACACTCTTTGGGGAAGGGACTCTCTCCCTAGGTACATTGATTCCATAGAACTATGTGCAGCCACTGTCCTTATCCCTGAGGGCTCAGACAGCCCAGAGCCCTTTGTAAAGAAGCACACAACTCAATAGAAAAGACAGATTTTTCAATCAATCATGGCACCTACAAAAAATGCTACTTTAGCAACATGGAGAAGGGGCTTAAGGAGAACACAAAGCTGCAATGATCAGGGATTGTGGAGTTTCAAGGACCCATAGGGGTTCCATTGAAGGATGCAAACACATCACCCATTTGCACTTTGTTCTGTGTCCCCAGCTCTAAATACAAAAGAAATTCCCTAAAGTCAGAAATTGTTGTCTCCTTTCATATTCTCCCCAAAGCTCCAGAAACTTGATAAAATTTGAAAGGTGTCCAGTATATGTTTACTGCTGAATGTTTCAATGTTCGCCAAAACCATAATGTTCAATTAGACAGTTGCTAGACTTTGGGTCTGCCACTATCATCTCAAATTTCATTTGGGAACATTGCTTTTTTTCCTCTTGTGTTCTTCACATCCATTATAGTGTTGTGTATTCTTCAAGACCCACAACTCCAGTCCTACCTCAAAATCAGCCTGGTTATTTGACCTACTCTCCTTTTATTTCTTTCTTTTTTTATTTAGGTACTAGGGATTGAACCCAGAGGCACTTTACCACTGAGCTACATCCCCAGACTTTTTATCTTTTGAGACAATGCCTCACTAAGTTCTTTAGGGCCAAATTGCTCAAGTTAGCCTCCAACTTTTTTTTTTTTTTTTTTTTTTTTTTTTTGTGGTGCCAGGGATTGAACCCAGGGCCTTGTGCATGCAGTGCAGGCACTCTACCAACTGAGCTAGATCCCCAGCCCAGCCTCCAACTTTTGATCCTCCTGCCTCACCTTCCCAAGTGGCTGGGATTATAGGTGTGCACCACAATACTTGGCTTATTTCCTTTTTTTTTTCTTGGGAGGGTGGTACTGGGAATTAAACTCAGGGGTACTTGACCACAGAGCCACATTCCCAGCCATATTTTTTTTTTTTCTTTTCTTTTGTGATGCTGGGGATTGAACCCAGGGCCTTGTGCATTGGAGGCAAGCTCTCTACCAACTACCAAGCTCTCTACCCCAGCCCCCCAGCACTATTTTGCATTTTGTTTAGAGACAGGGTCTCACTGAGTTGCTTAGCACCTTGATTTTGCCAAGGCTGGTTTTGAACTCCTGACCCTCCTGTCTCAGCCTCCTGAGCTGCTGGGATTACAAGCATGTGCCACCATGCCCGGTTTTGTGTCCTTTTTAAAAATCATGTTTGGTGTTACTTTTTGCAGTACAGGGATGGAACTCAGGACCTTGTACAACTCTACCACTGAGCTACATCTCCCAGCCAAGCCTCCACATTTCTGAATTCTTATTTCCTTTGATCCTTTCATCTTTTGGCAACATTTTTTGAGTTTTAAATTCTTGTTCTGAGCCCAGCATGGTGGGGCACACCTATAATTCCAGAGACTTGGGAGGCTGAGTCAGGACCATAAGTTCAAGGATAGCTTAGGCAACATAGTGAGACCCTGTCTCAAACTAAAAAAATAAAGGGCTTGGGATGTTGCTCAGTACTAGTGGGCTCTGGGATTCCACCCCTATCACCACCAGGGGGAAAAAAAAATCTTTTTGTGTATTCTGGTTTTTGATTTTGTCATTTCTATATCTTGTCCCTCTTAATTAAATAAAAAATGTCATGGAGCCATGATTTATCCAATTGAGGCAGCCATTGGCAATGAGACCAATCACAGAACTGGAATCAGATACTTCACTATCAACTCTCTGAGTGACCTTGACCTTAAGCCATGCACTTGACCCATCAGGACCTCCAGTCCATCCTGTATAAAATGAGAGGGTTCCATTCAATTGTTTGCAGAGACATTTCTGGATCCAACAGGCTCTAATTTTACTTTGACCTCTGTACAGTGCTTTCTTGGTCTCACAGTGCTGGTGCCCGCCTAGACTTCAATCCACAATTTTAAGAATTGCTAGGGAAAGTTTCTTTACTCTTGTGGATTATGAATTTCCTTATTAGAACCTTATATTTGCCTGGTACAGAAGCACACACCTGTAATTCCAGTGCTTGGGAAGCTGAGGCAGACGGATCCCAAGTTCAAAGCCAGCCTCAGCAACTTAGCAAGACAGTTTCAAAATAAAAACAGAAAAGGGCTGAAGATGTGGCTCAGTGCTTAAGCATCCCTGGGTTCAATTCCTGGATTTAAAAAAACAAACAAACAAAAAAAAAAACTTTCTATTTATCCGTGATAGTTACTGATTTGTATGACTTTTTATAGTATCTAAAGCACACTATCTTAATAATTTCATTTCATCTATAAAACAACCCAAATCAACGTAGGTATGATCATCTTCGCTCTTCCCATATGACAAGAAAATATCAAGAGGTTGTGATTTCCTCAGGATCATACAACTAGCAGGGTGGACCAGCCAGGGGTCAAAGCCAGGGCTCTTTGCTCACATGCACTTTGTAGGCCACCTCCCTGGTTTTCCAAAGTGTGATCCAAGACACACCATTCCATGAAATGTTATTCGACGTGCCTGTGAAGGAAAAGATTCTTTGATAAAATGAGTTTGGGAACTGCTAACTTATACACCCCTGAATATGGGGTTGTTTTGTTTTGTCTTATTTCTGGTACTGGGAACTGAACCCAGGGGCACTCCACCACTTAGCGGTATCCCCAGCCCTTTTTTTTCTTTTTTCTTTTTTTTTTTTTTTTTTTCTTTCTTTTTTTTTTGGAACTGGGGATCAAACCCAGGGCTTTGCAAATGCAAGGCAGACGCTTTGCCACTGAGCTACATCCCAGCCCATCCTCAGCCCTTTTGATTTTTCATTTTGGGACAGGGTCCCACTAAATTGCCTTGGCCAGCCTCGAACGTTCGACCAATTCTTCTACCTCAGCCTCCTGAGTAGCAAGTAGCTGGAATTAGAGACATCACCAACACAACCAGCTCCGATTATGTGTTTTTGTTGTTTTGTTTTTACAGTGCTGGGGATCGAACCAAAGGCCTCACCCATGCCAGGCAAACACTGTACCACTGAGCCACATCACAGCCCCTAATTATGGTTTTAAAACTTCCTAATGCCGGGTGTGGTGGCACAGGCCTGTAATCCCAGCACTTGGAAGGCTGAGTCAGGAGGATCGCGAGTTCAAAGCCAGCCTCAGCAATTTAGCGAGGCCCTAAGCAACTCAGTGAGACCCTGTCTCTAAATAAAATACAAAATAGGGCTGAGGATGTGGCTCAGTGGTGGAGTGCCCCTGGGTTCAATCCCTGGTCCCAAAAGTAAAATAAAATAAAACTTCCTAAGGTGGCTGGGTGCAGCAGTGCACACCTGAAATCCCAGCAACTCATGAGACAGAGGCAGGAGGACCACAAATTCAGGGCCAGTCTCAGCAGTTTAGTGAGGCCTTAAGCAACTTAGTGAGATCCTGTCTCAAAAGAAAAGTAGAGAGAGCTGGGAGTGTTGCTCAGTGATAAAGCAGTCAGTACCAAAACAAACAAAAACAACTTCCTAAGAGGGGACATAGAATTTTCCAAATTTATTTGGTGACAAACTTTTTTTTTTTTTTTTCTTTTTTCTTTTTAAGGAAGAGACACACACCTGTAATCCCAGCAATTGGAGGTAGGAGAGACTGAAGTGGGAGGATCGAAAGGATACCCTGGGCAACTTCATGAGACCCTGTCTCAAAATGAAGAAAAAGGGCTGGGGGATATAGCTCAGTGGTAGAGGCACCCCTGGTTTCAATTCCCACTAGCACACACACAAAAAAAACAAGTAAAATAAATTTTAAAAAAGAAGGAGCTGCTGGGCGTGGTGGCGCGCACACCTGTAATCCCAGCACTTGGGAGGCTGAGGCAGGAGGATCACAAGTTCAAAGCCAGCCTCAGCAATTTAGCAAGGCCCTAAGCAACTCAATGAGACCCTGTCTCTAAATAAAATAGAAACTAAGGCTGGGGATGTGGCTCAGTAATGGAGTGCCCCTGGGTTCAATCCCCAGAACCAAAAAAAAAAAAAAAGAAGGAGCTGATTTCCACAGAACAGTTTCAGAGACATTTCACCCAATGGATTTATGCTTCATAAATGATTGCTGACTGACAATAATTCCTACCTAGTGACTGAACACCTTATGTGAAGGTTCTAATTTTATATAGGTCTATCTTCATATGTGGGGGAAGGGAGCCAGGAGGAGGGATGTGAAAATCATCTTTGACTGACATCAGGTTTATAAATAACTATGAGCCAGTATACTCAGAGGGTGGGAGCTTCTATTGAAAGAAGGTAGAGCAGCTATTTCAAGCCAACTGAGATTTGCAAGAGTATTTTAAAACACACCAGGAGGTAAACCCAGAAGTAAACAGCCATCCTAAGAGTGAGTGATGTCAAAGAGACATTCATTCTTTTTCTTAGTCAGGGCTTCCTGTCCCTATATTTACAGTTGTATTTGTCAACCCTCAACAAAATGCCACAGCCCAAACCAGAGACAAACAAATGATGTTTAAGAATCTTCTGTCTGGCTGTGGACCTCAGTGAGACGAGGCTCTGAAAGTCCCCAGTTCTCTGGATTATTTAAAAATTTTGGACTGTCATTACTATTCTGCTTAGATTGTATCTTATGTTATTGAAAGAGAACTGGCCCTGATTCAGAAACTCTGGTAAGTCAGCCAAGACGGGAAACCTGCAGTTCCTAAGAATAGAAGTTACTGCTCATAATAGTACTGTACTCTGTGTTGTGGGGAGGGCAGTTTATCAGTGATCAACAAATCCACAGGGATCCTTACACAGAAGCTCAGGCGGAGATTACATGGCTCCCCCAGGTAGACGCGGAAAGAGGGAGAGGACTGTGCTAGTGGAGACACACACCTCCGACTGCCCGGGAAAGAAGCTCCAAGGAAAATGGCTAATGGAGAAGGGGCGGTGGGGTTTGCTTCACCTAAATGGAAATCCAGAGTTGCATCTTTCCACCTTCTCTTTCTCCCTCCATTCATCTCAGCATTTCTTTCTCCTATCAGGAGAAAAGCAGCCAGGGAAGATCACTCCAAAGAACACTCTTCTTTCCCACCAGGAAATGGGATGGAGCAGATTTGTTATCAGAGGACTGGGAGAAGAACATTCCGCAACAAAAAAAAGCAATGGCAATCAGGATTCACCTCAGAAGCCCTTAGTTCCTCCCTCGGGCAGAAACGTTTCACTAACCTAGGAGCCTGGGGGAGTCACAGATTCCAGACTAGTCAGTTCAGTCCACAAGTCTTGGAGCTGAGGGAAAGGTAGACAGGGAGGTTAAGGTTAGAGCCCTCTTCTACACCCTGTTGTGAGTTTCAGGGCCATGGTGACCCTTGGCCAGCCCTCAGCTGAGCAGACCCGGATTCCCTCTTCACTCAGGTAGCTTCCCTACTTCTTCTGCCAAAAGGCCCCTCATGCTGAGGTTTTCAGACACAGATTGATGCCCTATCAGACCCCACTGCCCTGAGCTCCTGGGAATCCATGGTCTGCTAAACACGAACGAAGCCTGTCTCCTGACAAATTGTGACATCTGCCAAGCTGATATTCTGTTTTCTGAAACCTTAAGATTCCCAAACCCTGCAATTCACCTACACCTTTAGGGAAATCCAAATCCTCTCCCTTTCTGATCCTACACTCAGACAAAGTAAAACAGAATATTCATACACCAGCAGTCACCCAGTAGCTAAAACTTACTAGATTATTAATTTCCAGCTTTTTGTCTTTCTCTCAGTTGTAATTTTTTCTATTTTTCTTTTTGGTAACCAAGCACAATACGCTTACCTGTAATTCCAGATGCTGCCGAGGCTAAGGCAGAAAGATCAAAATTTGAGGCCAGTCTGGCCAATGTAGATGAGAATCTGGCTCAAAATAAAAAATATAAAGGGGTAAGAATATAGCTCAGTGAAAGAGCACCCCTGGGTTCAATCCCCAAACCCCCCCCCCCCCCCAAAAAAAAAGCAGGGTAGTTATTGAATATAGTACAGTTTACTAGCAAGATATAGGAAATCTGAACATTTTGGATTTCACCTCAGCTTTTTATGACCTTGGTCAAGTCACTTTTCAAGACCTCGATTTCTTCACTTACAAAAAAGGGGGTCAACCTAGATGAATCTAAAAACTTCCAAATCTGAAAGTCTAGTTATATACAAAGCAAAACTGATTTTGGTCATTCGTTGTCATACCATCATGGTTAATGTTGTAAATCTTGTGTACTATTGTAAATTTTTGTGTGTATATGTGTAGGTGGCGGGAGGGGACTCTGAGAATTGAATCCAGGGGTGCTCTATCACTGATCTACCTCCCCAGTCCTTTTTATTTTTTTTTAATCAGTGTCTCTCTAAATTGCCCAGGTGAGCTGGGCCCAGTAGTGCACACCTGTAGCGATCCCAGCAACATGGGAGACTAAGGCAGGAGGATCACAAGTTCCAGGCCAGCCTCAGTGAGGCACTAAGCAACTTAGAGAGACCCTGTTTCAAAATCAAAAATAAAGAAGACTGGGGATGTGGCTCAATGCTAGAGTATCCCTGGGGGAAAAGAAAGGAGGAAAGGAAAGGAAATGGGGATATGGCTCAGTGCTAGAGTATCCCTGGGGGAAAAGAAAGGCGGAAAGGAAAGGAGAGGAGAGCAAAGGGAGAGGGGGAAAGGGGGGAGCAACCAATGACAGGCTGAAGTAGAAGGATCCCAAGTTGAAGATAAGTTTTTTGGGGGGTACAGGGATTGAAGTCAAGGGCACTGAACCACTGAAGCCACATCCCCAGCCCTAATTTTTTTTTTTTTAATTTTATTTAGAGGCAAGGTCTCACTGAGTTGCCTAGCAATTCGCTGGCTGTTGCTAAGGCTAAAGTTGACAGTAACTTTTTGGATTGTTGTGCAGTGCTAGAGATCACACCCAGGACTCCCTGCCTGCTACGCAAACACAGGCACTGAGCTACATTCCCAGTCCTTGACAATAATTTGAAAAGCCAAACATGAGTGGCCTTTACAGCCCGCCCCCCCCCAAAGCAACTGGTTGATTTTATTTATTCACAGTCCTAATTATTACCTAGGTGAAAAGAGGCACTTATCATAATATCTCCTCTCTGGCATGTATGGCCAAGGTGACCACAGATCAGTTGCCATCCTAATAGGTAGTTAATTGGCCTAACAGTAAGAGTTTCTCCATTAAAAAATCAGAATGATACTCTATGAGCCGGGCACAGTGGCACAAGCCTGTAATCCCAGACCCTGGGGACTGAGGCAGGAGGACACAAAGTCTGAGACCAGGCTGGGCAACTTAGGGAAACCTGTCTCAAATTTTAAAAAAATAAAAGGACTGGAAATGTAGGTCAATGGAGAAACTACATGTTCAATCCCAAACCTTAGGTTCAGTCTCTGGTACTGCAAGAAATAATCATTCTCCAAAAGGAAAATTTATTTATTTGCAACAAAGCTGCTGGGATTACAGGCATGTGCCACAGCACCCAGTTCTCCCAGGTACATCCAAGAGGGATTTTTTAAAAGCTTCATTTGGTCATCTGGAGAGATCCCTGGCTTTTTTTTTTTTTTGGTACTGGGGATTGAACCCAGGGACACTCCACCACTGAGCCACATCCCCAGACCTATTTTGTATTTTATTTAGAGACAGGGTCTCACTGAGTTGCTTAGCACCTCTCTCAGTTGCTGAGGCTGACTTTGAACTCATGATCCTCCTGCCTCAGCCTCCCAAATGCTGGGATTACAGGCGTGCGCCACCGCGCCTGGTTTATCCCTGGCTTTTAATGTCCCCAGAATTATATTCTTTTTGGACCAGACACACCAAAGTAGCCAGCTCCACAGCTCCAAACTGCTTGCTGGGATCCCACACCACCCAGCTCTGTATGAACTGTATCTGTATGAACTGCGGCTAGCCCCTTGCTCCACAGGTACTCTGAGCCCCCTTAGAATAGGGATGAGTTTCTACAGAGAAGGTTGTCCAAGGCTCAGTATACAGGACAGGACACATTTGACAGAGTAGAATGCTTTTTTTGGGGGGCGGGGGGCGGTACTGGGGATTGGACCCAGGGGCACTCCCCAGCCCTATTTTGTATTTTATTTAGCGTCAGGGTCTCACTGAGTTGCTTAGGGCATCACTAAATTGCTGAGGCTGGCTTTGAACTTGTGATCCTCCTGCCTCAGCCTCCCAAGTGCTGGGATTACAGGTGAGCACCACCGCGCCCGGCTGGAATGCTTTTTTATTGAAGGCATTTGAAGATAGGCAACGTAAATGACTGCCAGAAATTTTTTCTTTTAGGAACCTCCTGTTTGATAGACCATTACTATTCTTTCTACCTATTCTTTTCTGGAAGGTACAATACATCAAATGCATTTTTTTTTAATATGTCCAGTTTCTTATCAATCAAATGGAGAAATTATCGCAAGCGGTAGTGTGGATTTTGATAAGGGGAAATATTGGAAATATGTAAAGCAACTGAAAGGAAAAGAAATATAAAAACAGGAGGGAGGTATTAAACACAGATACCCTTTAGTATGGAACGCAGATAAGTAATCCTGCAGTTCTGATTGTATAGCAGATCCTGTACACAGAATTTGCTTTTCCTGTGTTCTTATGACAATACTAAAAAGGCATATTGGAAAATGACCTTGCTGGGCACAGTGGCACACACCTGTGCCTGTATTCCCAGCACTTGGGAGTCTGAGGCAGGAGGATCACAAGTTCAAAGCCAGCCTCAGCAACTTAGCGAGGCCCCAAACAATTCAGTGAGACCCTGTCTCTAAATAAAATACAAAATAGGGAGGCCGGGGATGTAGCTCAGTTGGTAGAGTGCCTGCCTCGCAAGCACAAGGCCCTGGGGTCAATCCCCAGCACCTAAATAAATAAATAAATAAAAATATAAAATAGGGCTGGGGATGTGGCTCAGTGGTGGAGTGCCCCTGGGTTCAATCCCCAGTACCAAAAGAAAAAAAGAAAGAAAATGACCTCAGTATAAACTTTCACAATGGCCTCCTCATATTCAAATTTATTTTATTTTATTTTATTTTATTTTACTTTATTTTATTTTATTTTATTTTGTTTTATTTTATTTTATGGCAGTGGTAAGGGATGGAAACCAGAACATCCTGCATGCTAGGCCAGGCCTCTACCACTAAGATCACTAAGATGCACCACCAGTCCTTTCTTTTTTTTTTCTATTTTGAGACAGGTTCTCACTAAGTTACCCAGGCTGGTCTAGAACTTGTGAACATCCTGCCTCAGCCTCTTGAGTAGATGAAATCTACCTATGGGTTTGACAGGGACTTTTCCTGGTCACTAGCACAGAAAGTCCCCTTCTGGGAGGGGAGGGGGAAACTGGAGATTTCAAGTTCAGTAAGGGAAGAACTTTTTTTTTTTTTTTTTTGGTACTGGGATTGAACCCAGGGAAGCTTTACCACTGAGCCACATCCCCAGCTTTTAAAATTATTTATTTATATTTTTTAAATTTTGTTTGAATTCATTTTTAAATTATAAAAGTGATCCAATACTGGGGAATAAAATCAACCGAATTATTTTGTTCTATTGTGTGCTATTTTTTATTTTGAGACAGGGTTTCACTAAGTCACTTAGGGCCTCACTAATTTGCTAAACCTAATCCTCCAATTTGTTTTGGTTTTTTTTTTTTTTTTTGCTGTGCTGGGGATTGAACCCAGGGCCTTGTGCTTACACGGCAAGCACTCGACCAACTGGGCTATATCCCCAGCCCTTAATCCTCCAATTTGTGATCCTCCTGCCTCAGCCTCTGGAGTAACTGAGATTATAGGTATGTGCCACCACACCAGGCGGAGGGCAGAGCTTTTGTTACATTCTTCAGTGTGCATGGAATGGAGGAAGAACTGTCCTCAATGAGTATTTCTAATATGACTGAGTCTAGGAAAGTCCTGTGCACACAGACTTGTGTCTACCCATTCTCTGAACACAAGCTAGCCAGGTGCAGTTCCCATCTCATGCATTTGGACTCCAGTCCACAAAGGAGTCTTTCTCCAACTGAGTTATCTTTCCAGGACTCCCAGGAAATTCTTCCAATTCCTGGTCAATCTTAGCCAAAAATTCATGTCTCAGTATAGACCTGGAGGCAAATCTTTAAAAGCTGCAACTATAATCCGGGCCTGGTGGCACATGCCGGTAATCCCAGCTACTCCCAACTGCTGTGGAGACTGAGGCAGGAGGATCAAATTTCGAGGTCAACCTGGGTAACTTAGTGAGACCCTGTCTCAAAATAAAACAGGATGGGGGTGTAGCTCAGTGGTGGAGTGTTCTGAGGATCAATTCTTGGTACCAAAAAAAGGAAAAAAAAAAAAGCTAAAGTTTTAAAGCCAGCTGCAGTGGAGAGTGGAGAGTCTTGGGAGTGGCCCAGCTTCCAAGATCCAAGGTTAATAGGCTGTGAATTGCCACTTTCTTTGCTCATTGTCCGTGCTTCAGCAGTTCCTTTAACCTAGTGTCATTCAGCTTGGGAGGAGAAGAAAGTGGGAAAGGCACCAGCTGCGCAGGGTGGCTGACAACAATGCCCTCCCCTCCCCTCGCTGCCCCCCTCCCAGCCACTTGGTCCCCCAAAGCATCAGGCCTGAGGTTTTACAGTAGGTATTTACACAGCAGAATCAATGCAAATTCAAAATTATTTCCAAGTCATTAGGGCCAATTACTCACCTTTGGGCCCTGTAATATCATTTGTTCCCTGCCAAAATGATCGTTTCTCCTGTTGCAAATATGATATCCTGCAGGGTGCCACTCAATCATGTTTAAACTGATTCAGACTGTGGCAGGAATGGGATGAATGAATGAAGGGACTGAGTCATGAGGGATAGGTTTCTAGGGCGTTTCTTTTTCTTTTCTTCTTTTTTATGGTGCTGGAGATCAAACCCAGGGCTCACAGGTTAGGAAGTGCTCTACTATGGAGTTACAACCCATCATGCATGATCCCCACTGACCTCCAGCTAGGGATTGAACCTGTTACACTTCCCAGAAAGATTCTCCAGTGCCACCAGGAGAAAGTCAGCCCCACCCTAATCCCCCCTCCCTACAGCCCAATCCTAAACCCTCCCGCACCCTATGCCCTGCCCTAATCCCGGTCCTGAGCCCTATAAAAGTTGGCAATGACACAATTAACGCACGATCCCCCAGAACCCCGCTTTTAGGAGTAAGGGAGGTCATCCCTGGCTAGCTAAAATAAAGGCTTCTTTTGGCTTTACGTGATCGGCTTGGATGATTTTATTTTCTTTGGGTACAACAAGCCCAAGGGTGCTTTACCAATGAGCTACATCCCCACCCCTTTTTATATTTCTGTTTTTTTAGTTAGTTAGTTAGTTAGTTATTTTTGGTACCAGGCATTGAAAACAGGAGCCCTTAACTGATCCACATCCCCAGCCCTTTTAATTTTTTATTTTGAGACAGGGTATTACCAAAGGCCTGGCTACATTGCCGGAGTTGGTCTGCACCTTGTGGTCTTCCACCTCCTGAGTCGCTGGGATTACAGGTGTGCACCACTGTTCCTGCCAGGTTTGAGAGCTGCTGGAGTAGACGTTTCAGGTGGTTGCTACTTCAGGGAGTTCTTCAGAGGAAAGTGGCAAAGAAGACACCAGGCGAAACACTTGGCCTGGAAGCTCCTATTTTTATTTAGTTTCCAAAATCACCTTGTAAAATTCTGTATAGTTAATGCTCTATAGTTGTGGATTTTTTCTGGTTGTTGTTGTTTATTTCATTTTTTACAGTGCTGGGGATTGAGTTTAGGGTCTCCTACTTGCAAATCAAGGGCTTGACCACTGACACCTCTAGCTTGATTTTCAATGCTTGACACTATGCTGAAGATAAAAGCTTAATATATTTCTTGCTGTCCTGAATTTTTTTTAACTTTTCTATGATTTATTAAAATATATTAAGGGGTTAGCTAGGTTGTGGTGGCACATGCCCATAATCCCAGCAACCCAGGAGGCTGAGGCAGGAGGCTCACTCAGTTCTAGGCCAGCCTCAGCATAGGAAGACCTAAGCAATTTAGTAAAATCCTGTCTCAAAATTTAAAAAGGGCCAGGCAGGCGTGGTGGCGCACACCTGTAATCCCAGCAACTCAGGGTTCAAAGCCAGCCTCAGCAACTTAGCGAGGCCCTAAGCAACTCAGTGAGACCCTGTCTCTAAATAAAATACAAAATAGGAGCCAGGCCTGGTGGCACACGCCTGTAATCCCAGCACTTGGGAGGCTAAGTCAGGAGAATTGCGAGTTCAAAGTCAACCTCAGCAACTTAGCGAAGTGCTAAGCAACTCAGTGAGACCCTGTCTCTAAATAAAATACAAAATAGGGCTGGGGATGTGGCTCAGTGACCGAGTACCCCTGAGTTCAATCCCTGGTTCCAAAAAAAAAAAAAAAAATTTAAAAGGTGGGGGGGACGGGGGAGGTGTTGAAGATGTGGCTGGACAGTAAACCCACCCTGGGTTCAATCCCCAGTACCACACACACACACACACACACACACACACACATACACAAAAGGTAGAGTTGTGTAAGAAATGACCCTTGCTCTTATAATATAGTTGGAACAAATATATCTGCAAGAAAAATTAAATAACAGTACAAAGTGGCATATGATGAAGTAGAAATAAATGCCCTAGATTAGATTTTAAAATACCATAGGATTCAGAAGAGAGGGAGAGAGATTTGGCTGGTTGGGGCTCTTTTCCAGAAGCAGCAGGAAAGATTGATCTGTGCAGGATTTTCAAAGAGGACAGTGGTTTATGCCTGCCCAGAACAATGGGGAAGGGGAGAGGAGAGCAAAACAAAAGGGACAGGTGGCCTGAGGAAGAAATGTACATATTCAAGGCGCTTCCCAGCAGAGCCAGTGGCAAAGGTGACCTTGGAACAGGGAGGAGCCTGGCATCCAGCTTCCCCTGGGGCTTTTCCTTTGCTTTATTTTCTTTGAGTGTCAGGGCCAATGGTGTGAAAAAGACTGGACTGAGAGCCTTGGGCAGGAGGGACAAGGGTTGGGAAGAAAATTAGAAAAGAAACCCCTGGACGGTAGAACATTGGACGACCACTCAAGCATGCTTGAGGCCCTGGGTTCCATCCCAGAACCACAAGCCATTGATGTAGAAAGCATAGTTGTAAATTTTATTTTTTTACTGGGACTTGAACCCAGGGGTGGGTGCTTGCCCACTGAGCCACATCCCCAGCCCATTTTATTTTTTATTTTGAGACAGGGTTTCACGAGGTTGCTTACAGTCTCACTAAATTGCTGAGGCTGGCTTCGAACCTGCGATCCTCCCCCCTCAGCCTTCCCAGCATCTGTGGCTACAGGGGAACATCACAAAGCCTTTGCATGGCAGAACCAGCAAGACTTGGTGACAATGGTTATATGGTACAGGGGACAGGGATGGGTCAACATAAAACAAACTCAAGAGTTTGCTGTGCTTGGGCAACTCAGAGGGTGTTGTTCCTGGTGAGAGAAAAAGGGAAGTTAAAAGGGAAACTGTTTTGGGGTGGAAACGGGTGAATAGATGAATATTTCTGTTTTAGACCTACTACATCTCTCTTGAGCTAGTATATTTGGATTCTGGAGTTATTCCTTCTTCCTTTAAAACTTAATTTCAGTACTTAAAGAAAATGAAAGCGAACCCAGTTCTGTATCTTAGGCAAGATCTAGATGCAACTATTTATATAGACTAAAATTACCAAGAACCTAGGGGATCAATAGGCAAATGAGTTGTTGCAGATCTTAAAGTGAAAGAGACCTAGGTGAGGAGGTCCTACACAGGCTGTCGCACCCAGGGTCTCATTGTTTTGTCGACTAGCTGATTAATGGTACTGGGGATGGAAGGAGGGCCTAGAGCATGCCGGGCAAGCACTACAACCGAGAGCAACACCAGCCTCCAGGGTCCCATTCTTGTCATTGCTGGTTACAAGTGCAGGGATTCTTAGGAACCTCCCTTGGTTGAGGAGACTTCTTTCTGAGGAGTTCTTACTGAAACAATCAGGGCTTCCTGCTGGACCTGTCTGACTAGAATCACAGGTCTCATCCTGGACCATCCTGGATCAGCGTTTGAACAAATGCTTGTTATCTGGAGAGAAAAACTAAGTTTCCTCCAGCTTCATGGTCGTCATTCACCACAAGCATTTTTAAGTCCTCATTTCAGCTGGTGGTTGTAGCTACCTGTCAGAGAGAAAATAGATCAGCCTGTCCTTCCTGGTCATCAGAGTGGAGAAAGTCCTACAGTGAGGTCAAAGCAGGGCAGGACACCCTGAGCCTGGCTCCTCTCCACACCAGCTGTTGAAGAGCAGGTGGGGTGGGGCCATCTGGCCTTGGGCGACCAGCTCCCAACCAACTTCTTAATCCAGGAGCCAGGTGGCCTCTTTGACCCTGACAAAGACATAGAGTCCCTCTGACTGACCTGTCCAAGTTGAGCTGGGTTTCTTGGGGTCAAACTAACCCTACTCAACAGGCTTACTTAGAAGAATTGAAGCACTGCGGAAAAATAAAATTCACCTAAGAATGGCTTTTTAAAGGAGGGACCCTGGTGTCATTCTTTATTTTTTTCTTTCTGTCTTTTTATATTTGTTTGTTTGTTTGCAGAGGTGGGCAAGCATCCTACCTCCAAGTTCCATCCCCAATGCCCCTGGTGTCACTCTTAACACTTCTGGGTTCTCTAGTACCAACAGTCACCTGATTCTCCCTCTTAAACAGCACCCTTCAGACACAGTCAATTCTGTCTTCTCCACCAGCCTAGGCCTTCAATTCTTGCCTGTTCCTCCTAATGCCTACCAGACTGGTCTTCCTGCCCTTACTCCTGCCAGTCACCACCCATTCTGCACAGCCACGGGAGATTGCTCTTCCCACAATGCACTTCTGCCTATGTGCTTTGCTGGATTGTCTGCATGGGTGGCTGCCAACAATGACCCTTCCCAGGGACAGGTGCAATCTATTTTTCCTCTTCTTAAATCTGGGCCTCTGATTTGCTTTTACCCACAGAATGTGGTGGAAGTGATATTCTGGGACCTCTAAATCCAGGCATTAAGAGCTCAGCTTCCGTTTCCCTCTCCTGGCAGTGAGCTGCCAAGTAATGAAGTTCCGGGCCAGATTCCTGGATGATGAGAGCCCAGATGAGGAGACACAGGACCAGCTAGTCCCTGCATGCTGCAGCCTATTAAAGCAACAGATAAGTGGGTGAAGCCATAATGAGTTCTCTAGTACCAGTGACCTCAGAGTCCCAGTCCCTGTTGGGATACCCCAGCTAGCCCCCTGTGGGATGAGGAAGAGCCAGCCCTGCCCAAATTGCAGATTCATAAACAGATAAGTGGTTGCTATTGTTTTAATCCAGGTGGCTTCTGCATGGGGTGTTACCCAACAATACATAGTCTTAGGGTTTTTAGGTTTTGTTTTGTTTTAATTTATTTTGTAGTACTAGGAATGGAACCCAGGACCTTGAGCATCCTGTGCAAGTGATCGTCACTGAGCTGCAGCCCCAACTCATCTTCTATTCTAGGCCTCGCACATTTATAGCTCATCTGTCTCCTGCTTTCTCCTGACTAGTCACCACCGACCTCCCTTCTTCCAGGAAACTTGGATGGAATCTCTAATTCCATGCGCCCAGGCGAGGGCCTCCTTCAGGCATTTGTTTGCCTTTGTGCATAGTATACTATAGCATTTTGCTGGTCATATTGTTGCCAAAAGCTCAGTCCTTGTCACTGGTGCTAATCTAATAATGACGACATGGTTTTGAGAAAAAGGAAAAAGGTTTATTGCTTTGCTAGCAAACGAGAAACACAGGGGACTCCTGTCCCAGGAGCTGTGATTCTGTCCCTCAGCAGGAACAGGGGCTTTTAAAGAGGTGACTCAAAGGCTCCATTTCAGGTGTTCCCTGTTGGAGTTGTAACTCACTTGTTAATGTGGGAGACAGTCATTTCTGAGATCTTCTGGTGCCATCCCCAAAGCCTGGATTCCCTCTTTCCTGTGGTGGGTGTGCTCAGGGACAGACAGATCACTCTGCCTAGGATGGGAAGAAAGGTAACCTGTGTCCCCTGAGATTAGGGAGGGGGAGAGATTAGGGAGGAGCAGGAGAGAGGAAGAGAAAGACATGTCCACTTCAAAAATAAATTGCAGTAAAAAAATAATAAGTTCCACCAGAGCAGCAAAGGCTACATTCAAAGCATAAAGTGGCCAATGTTACAATATTGTCATTGCCTGGTTCCCTAGTTGTCTCCTTCATTATACTTAACTTCGTGAAGTTCGTGTTGCTTTCTAAAAAACATCTATGTCCCTTGCTCCTGGTACTATCTGGCACAGTATGTGCTATTTAATATTTGATAAACGGGGCTGGGGTTGTAGCTCAGTGATAGAGCACTTGCCTAGCATGCGTGAGGCACTGGGTTAGATCCCAGCACCACATAAAAATGAATAAATTAATTAAACAAAGGTACTGTGTCCATCTATGAAAAAAAAAAGAAAAAAAGGAAGAAAAAGAAAAAAATTTGATAAATGGATGCTTGACCAATGGAATAAGAGAACTATGCAATATTCTTTTTGAACTCATTCATTTTCATCCTTCCCTTATTTCAACCCTCATCTTCCCCACAGATAGTATTGATTGATTGATTGATTGATTGTACAAGGGAATGAACCCAGGGTACTTAACCACTGAGCCACACCCCGAGCCTTTCAATTTTTCATTTTGAGATGTAGAAGTGTCGACAGTATGTTTCTGTTACAGATTTGGAAGCGGAGGTCGTGAGTGTCCCGGGATATGGAGCTGGTTAACAATACAAGTCAGACAAATTCCTTATTTTTTTCCTTGAAACTCAGTCTCCCTATGTTGCCCAGACTCATCTCTCAGTCCTGGGCATGAGCTAGAAGACAAAGGGGGAAAACAGAAAAAAAACCTCAGATTTGGGACGTTCTCTCTTTTGGACGGTGTATTTTGTTTATCTATTTTCGAGTTTTGAAGACTTTCCCTTCCTCTGCCTTTACATTGTCAGGATATTCAGGGCCTTTAAGTACTTCCTCATTCCAACTCCAATTCTTTGAATTTTTTTCTTCAAATGCAAATAAAACCATTTACCATTTGGATATCCTGTAATTAAAGAAAGGGCAATTTCTAGAACCTAAGCAACTTCCCTTTTTCTGAGTGTGGATTCAGAGCCATTTAAAGGCAAGGGAACCCACTGAGAGCCTGGTGGGAAATGGGGTGGGGGTGGGGTGCTAATGCAGTTCACTAACAGAAAATAATTGAAGTTGGATCAAATGATAAGACTTCAAATCCCCTGTGATTTGACATTAGACAACTCTTATGGTAAAATGTTAAGTACTTAATATTTTATTTTCATTGCAGGTCATCTTGCTGCATACCCAAAGCTATTTGTTCTTAGAACCAACGTGCATATGCTTATTAGATTTAACAATCCACTGCTCACAGTTAGTAAAGGGGTCAGACTAAGCCGGATTCCCTTGACTCAATAAGCTTCATTTGCACTTCGGGTGATGAAAACAGTAGTTTTCAAACCCAAAGGAGGGACGGGGGCCTGAGTGAAAAAGCTGACTCAAACCTTTCTTTCCTCTTGTTTTTTTCCTTCCTGTGGGTCTAGAATATTTCCCCTCATGTGTTTTGAGACTAGTTTATTAGGAGATTTGTGAGTGATTCAGACAGTTCTAGAACTAAAACCAAAGTGAAAGGCTACATCGCCTGCCTCTATTCTTTCAAAATTTCATTTCAATAATTAATGTATTTGTTTAGCCTCTCCTGTCCACGTACCTCTCTATGTAAGTGGCTTGTGTTGATCTGAGTGCAGCTCAGGGGCAGAGCGTTTGCCTAGCATGGGGGGCAGCCCTGGGGTCCATTCCCAGGAACCTGCAGTGGTGGCAGGGGAAGAATGGGAAATGACTTAGTAGAAATTTAGGGTCATTCATTCATTCTGCTGATTTTCATCTGTTCGGAAGGAATTTGATTCTTCTTCCTAGACCAGTACTGATTTTTGGATTCTCTCTGGGAAAAAAAAAAAAAAAAAAAAATTTTTTTGGGGCGACAAGTGGAGCACCAATTGGTGGGAGGTGCATGACGCAGTGCTCTTCCTCTGCTCTCCCAGCCTGTCACTGCCCTGCTCTGGGGACGTGGGTGGCAGTCCTGTGCCTAGGCTCTTTTCCAGTTGATGAAATGCTTCGTCATCTCCGTCACCATGCGAGGGTGAAGACACATCTTCTGTAATAAGGCGTGATTGTAATTCCTCGCCCTCTGGCGATTATTAATCATGAATTGTTTCATGAGAGAGAGAATAAAAGTCTCTGTAGGCCCCAGGCACATCTGCACTGGAAGGATTTCCGGACAGGGCTTGTGGGACCTGGCTCAGGCAAAGGGACCATCGTGGGACTGGCTTCTTGCATGGGGAGGACTCCAGCTCCTGACACACAGGCACCCTCCTCTGCTGCTCCGGGGTCTGTGACTGCTTCAACAGAGCAGACTGAAGCATTGCTTCCCCCTCTTCTCCTTGGACCAGGAAGACATGACCAAGTGCCCTGGGCTAGGTACCTGTCCCTGACCTTGGCGGGAATTATTTGGGGATTATTCTCCCTTGGGAATAAAGGACTCCGGGGCCTGCATAGACCCGAGCAGTCTTACAAATTCTGTCTTCAACATCCTCAATTCAAGTGGGGCGTGGTGACACACGCCTGTAATCCAAGCGACTTGGGAGGCTAAGTCAGGAGGATCACGAATTCAAAGCCAGCCTCAGCAACTTAGCAAGGCCCTAAGTAACTCAGTGAGACCCTGTCTCTAAATAAAATACAAAATAGGGCTGGGGATGTGGCTCAGTGGCCGAGTGTCCCTGAGTTCAATCCCTGGTTCCAAAAAAAAAAAAAAAATCCTCAATTCAAAGATGAGAAAGGCACAGGCCTGTAATCCCAGAGAGTCCCGGGCAAAAATTGAAAAAGGGCTGGGGATGTAGCTCAGTGGTGAGACAGTCCTGGGTTCAAGCCCCAGGACCAAGAAAAGACAAGACCCTGAAACTGAAACCACAGAGAAGAGGGGAAAGGCTGGGGGTGTCCCTGGATAGCTGCACCGGGCTGCTCCTGCTTG
>JAJEJO010004086.1:0-10286 GCA_020662805.1 Glaucomys volans | reverse complement strand
GGGGGGGGGGGCTGGGCAAAGTGGCTCTCCCGCCTCAGTCCAACTCAGGCCGCCTTCAACTGGCTGGGAACCTGAGACAAGGCTGGTTCTGCTACTCCTCGCCCTCATTTCTCTTGTCTTCTCTTTTCCCTTCCCTCCTCCTCCTCCCCCTCTTCTGCCTTTGCTTTCTCTTCTCTTTCCTCTCCGTCTTCTTTGCTTCATCCTCTTCAGTTTCTGCCTCAGATCCAGCACTATGGATACCAGGATACCCTCAATGTCTTCATTATCCTAGTTTTCATCAAAAATGAATTTGGTGGAGCTGGGAGTGGTGGCATTTAGCTATAATCCCAGCTACTCAGGAGGCTGAGGCAAGAGGATCATGAATTTGAGGCCAGGATGGGCAATAGCAAAATCTCATCTGAAAATAAAACAAATAAAAACAAAAATAAATTTCATTTTCTTTCTCCCCCTTGCCCATGGCGTGGGGGTGTTGAACTCAGGCACGTAAGGCTGGTGTGAACTTTGATCCTCAGGTCTCAGCCTCCCCAGGCACTGGGGTTACAGATGTGCACCACTGCACCAGGCACAGATTTCATTTTCCCAGGCATGACAGGCAGAGATTTGCCCTTGAAGAGAGGGTTCACTGCAGGCTGCAGTGCTGCTGGCTTCCAGTTGTCTCCCCCAAAGATACACCTGAGGTCAAGGTTCTCTGGGCATTCCCCATGTTCCCTTTTGTTGTTTGGGGTGCAGGGGGATTGACCCCAGGTCCTGGAGCACTGAGCTACACCCCCAGCCTGAGGGCAGCTCCTGTGAAGTTACCTCCTCAGGCCTTGCTAAATTGCTGGAGCGGCCTGGAGCTCGAGATTAGCCTTCTGAGTTGCTGAGATGACAGGTGTGGGCCACTGTGCCTGGCCTGGTGCTTATTTTAATTTTTTTTATTACCTCCACTTGTAGTTAAAGACAATTTAAGATCCAGAGAGGTTAAGAAATTTGTCCGAGGTCCCCCAGATACTAAGAGGTGGAGCAAGGATTTGAACCAAGACGGTATTTTTTCATTCCTTTCATTTTATTTTTCAGGACTTGGGATGGAAGCCACAGCCTGGCCTTGTGTGCGGTATGAGCTCTACCACTAAGCACATCCCCAGTCCAACCCAAGACAGTCCCACAAGCTTGTAGAAGAGGGGAAGGCACAGGAGCCCTGCTCATTTCTCCAAAGCCCCAGAGGCCAACGATATCGTCATCAATACCCAGAAGAATCTTCCAGGGTGCTGTGCAGGACAGAGGCTGGACTCCCTCCTCTTCCCTGCAGGCACGTCCCTCATCTCCTATCTGACCCATCCCTTCCACATCTAGTTCCAGACAAAGAGTTTAGTAACGTCTGTACTTTCCTTGGAGCTGAACCATGGGAAGACAGTGGACTAATATAGAAATGGGACATCACACCTGCAAACTGAGTTCCTCTCCTGAAAGTCAAGCTCCGCTGAAAGTAAAAAAAATCATCATTAATACAAAGTAAGGATGCAAAGTTAGCTGGCACCCTCCAGGGGCACTTCCTGGCCCACTTTGGCCACAGTCCTGAACACATTCTCTGGCTTAAAATCTGCCTTACATCTGCCTTGCAAAGAGCCCTCTCCCCGATGAGTGTTCTTGTGGGTCTGTCCTCCTGCTGACCCTGAATTTCAAGGAGGAGGCAGATGCTCTGAGGCTGCTCAGCCCTCTGGCTATACTTTGAGCCTCAGAGAGACAAGCAGGTACAGGATTTCTGCTCTGTAACAAATAGGGAAACCGAAGGAGGAAGGCGGGTTGGACGCATGGTGTAGCTCGGCCTTCCACTGCACGGGCTGGATGCTCTGCCTCTGCTTTGGCTCCGAGGAAATTACGAATGTTTTTGTTTTTGAGGTGCTGGGGATCGAACCCAGGGCCTTGTGCTTGCGAGGCAGGCACTCTACCAACTGAGCTATATCCCCAGCCCACGAATGTTATTAAGCATTTATTATACTCCGTCTCTTGGAAATTTCTCGTGGAAATTTCATTTAGACCCTTGATTATATAAATGCTAGTTCTGGTTTGTAAGAAGAATGGTAGTACCACTTCCTGATGATTTACTGTGTGCCAGGCACCATGATAGGCCCATCTAGGCTTCTGTTTGTTAACCAGCTTTTGGAGTGTTGTACCCAAAGAAAATAAAATCATCCAAGCCGATCATGTAAAGCCAAAAGAAGCCTTTATTTTAGCTGGCCAGCGACGACCTCCCTTACTCCTAAAAGCGGGGTTCCAGAGGATTGTGTGTTAATTGTGTCACTGCCAACTTTTATAGGGCTCAGGACGGGATTAGGGCAGGGCTATAGGGCGTGGGAGGGTTTAGGGTTGGGCTGTAGGGAGGGGGGATTAGGGTGGGGCTGACTCTCTGGACTGGAGAATCTTTCTGGGAAGTATAACAGGAGTAGGCGAAATTTTTCCCATTTTACTTACGAGTAAGAGAGTAAGAGTAGATGAGGATTCAGAGGTCAAACTACTATTGTCTTTTTTTTTTTTTTTTTTTGTACCAGAGATTGAACCCAGGGGTGCTTAACCACTAAGCCACATTCCCAGCCCTTTTTATTTTGAGACAGGGTCTTGCTAAGTTGCTTAGCTAAATTGCTGAGGTTGGCTTTGAACTCGCGATCCTCCTGCCTCAGCCTCCCAAGTTGCTGAGATTACAGGCGTGCTCCCCCACGCCGGGCTTCA
The DNA here is from genome assembly GCA_020662805.1 of Glaucomys volans. Taxonomy (NCBI): domain Eukaryota; kingdom Metazoa; phylum Chordata; class Mammalia; order Rodentia; family Sciuridae; genus Glaucomys; species Glaucomys volans. The sequence goes on along the minus strand of JAJEJO010004086.1, from coordinate 7,580 downwards.
AGCTACTGTTTACGATCACACAGCGAGTTAGAGGCAGAATTGGGATTTAAACCTAACTATTTCTGATTCCAAAGTCTGTTCTATATATAAAATACAGAATAAAATGCCACAAAGCTTTGGGGAAAATGGGATTACGATACCCTGACATTTAATGTTTTAAAGTAGATATTATAAACTGGGCTTGGTGGCACACACCTATAACCTCAATGACTCAGGAAGCAGAAGCAGGAGGATCACAATTTCTAGATCAGCCTCAGAAACTTAGAAAGCCCCTGTCACAAAATAAAAAAATAAAAGGGCTGGGGGTGTAACTCAGTGGTAGAGCACCCCTGGGATCAATTCCCAGTACCCCCTTCCCACACACACAAGATATTGCAGAACTGGGGATGTAGGTCAGTGGTGGAGTACTTGCCTAACATGCCTGAGGACCTGGTTTCAATCTCCACCCCCACAATACATAAAATAAAATAGATATTAAAGATATTTAGTATGTTGCATCTCATAATGCTTTTTGGGCCTTACAGCATAGACCATCCTAAGGTAATTTCCTTTTTTCGCCTCATTGGTCAGACTTAAAAAAAAAATGAGTCCTGCTTCCACTCTCTCCCTGGCATTCATTCCTTGGGCTTCTATGCTCAGCCTGTCACAAATTGCTGTCCTCACCAATGACCTTCACATTGACAAACCAGTGCACTCTTTTCCAATCCAGGTCTTTTTTGGGCTCTTAGGACTCTAACCCAGCTGACTCCTTCCTCCCGATCAAAAGACTCTCCTCCCTGGTGTGGGGCACCGTCTCCTCTCCTGTTTTCCTTTCACCTCTCTGGCGCCCTGGGTCTCCCCTATGCTGGAGGTGCATGTTACAGGCTGTTTTTGAAGATTCCTTCCTTCCCTCTTCCTGACAAATAATCCCCGGTGTCATCCAGAGCAGCAAAGTGTGCAGCTATTCAGACTCCCTTTCCTGGACTCCCTCGGAGTGCAGGCTGGCCATGTGCCACAGTATGGCCACTGAAGAAGTGCACATTCTCAAAGGCTATCCTACCTGGCCTCTGAATCTTAGAAACATCCAGGATTTAGTCCCTGGACCCCCTTCTTTTATCTTGCTCAAGCTCTCCCTAGGTGACTTAATTCATTTCCTTAGCTTTAAATTAAAATTGCATACGAATAATCCCTCTGGTCCAAATTTACTTGGCACTCCATTTCGACCCCTTAGAGGAATTCCCAGGTGTTTTCTTTCTTCTCACTTCCCACTTCCGGTCCAACAGGAGGTCCCATATTCTGCCTCTTAAGTATGTTAAGAATGCGCTTATTTCTGTCCGTGCCTTTTCAGAACCAGGCACAGGGATTGGAAACCGGCTCCCTTTGTGCGCAGCCTGGGATGAGAGGGCGGAAAGAATCCCCCACTTGCTGAGTTTCTTGCATTAGCATGACTTTACCACTGCCGCGTCTTTATTAGCATGACTTTACTTCCCCTGGAAGACACCTGGGTGTTCATTCCCGGAACTTCCAGAATCAGAGTAAAGGGTGGACAAGCTGGAGGCCATGGCCCTGGCCCCTAATCTTATCTCCCTGGGAGGTTGGCCAATTGGAGACCAGCCTGGGGAACTTTGTGAGACCCCGTCTCAAAATAAAAAATAAAAAATAAAAAGGTTTGAGGATGAAGCTCAGTGGAGAAGGCGCCTGAGTTCTCTCTCTTTCTCTCTCTCTCTCTCTCTCTCTCTCTCTCTGATACACACACACACACACACACACACACACACACGGGCTGGGGATGTAACTCAGTGTTTGACTAGCATGTGTGAGGCCCTGGTCTCAATCCCTAGTACCACAATAAGCAAACAAAAAGTCACATTTTATGCCCCCAAATTCTTTGACTCTTTTACCTCAAAATCCTTAGCTAGCCAGTCACGGTGGCGCATGCCTGTAATCCCAGCACTTGGGAGGCTGAGGCAGGAGGATCACCAGTTCAAAGCCAGCCTCAGCAACTTAGTGAGGCCCTAAGCCACTCAGTGAGACCCTGTCTCTAAATAAAATACAAAATAGGGCTGGGGATGTGGCTCAGTGGTGGAGTGCCCCTGGGTTCAATCCCCAGTATAAAAAAAAAAAAAAAAAAAAAAAATCCTTAGCTAGTAGGACTGGTGGGGTGGCTCCCTGATCCGTGCAAGGCCCTGAGTTCAATCCCCAACATGGCAAAAAAAAAAGATTCTTGATTTGCAGCCTTCTACAATCCTAAACAGCTTTACTATCATCTCTCCCCAGTCCAAATCAAGTTTCCATGCTGCAAGACTTGCCATAAACCTGTTCAATAAAATTTATAGGAGGCCATTGTTTTGGATTGAGCTCCTGTGCTAGGCCCCAGCAGACCGGACCAAACTAGAATGGAGTCACTCTTGCTAGGTGCTAAGCAATCAACTCCCCTCTGAAACTGGCCAGTTTTCCAAAAATTGATCACAAACCAATCAAAAGGGGCCCAGGCTACCCGAGCCAGCATGATAAGTAAGTCTGCTCAGATTTAATTCTGTAAGGAAGATTACTTTGGAACCAGGGATCTGCTCTTTTGTTCTCTGTTTCTGCTTCTTCAGCCCTTTCCTGTCTATAAATAAAGCCGACCCCCTCTGTGCAGCCTGCCAGAACACTCATTCCATTTTTTCATTGTATTTTATAGGACCAAGTGTCGCCTCCTTCTAAAGGCCAATTAAGATGGGCTGGGGTGTGGCTCTGTGGTAGAGCCCCTGTCTAGCGGGCTGAGGGCCTGGGTTCCATCCCAGCACCATGTACACAAACCAAAAAAAAAAAAGAAAAAAAAGCTAATTTGTTGAATTTTGTCATTGTACAAAGAAAACTCCAAATTCTCATTGAAACCAGAACTTGCCTTCTCCCTATGGAGATGCTGTCAAAATTCTGCCTTGTTTTGTTCTCTTTACATTTGATAGGACGCAATACACTTGGCTTACCTGTCCGGTCCGGTGACAGGTGTTCAGGGAGCCAGCATTTGGCAACACCGGCTCACCGGAAGCACTTCCATGACTTCTTTGTGTTTGTCTCTACTTCCATCCTTGGGGTCCTCAATTCTATTCTTCAAGAAGCTGCCAGACTGAGGCTCAGTGTGATAGGCTTCCTCTGGGCCTCACTGATTTCAGCAGTGATTGAGAATGGGAAGCCCCAGGGGGTCTTGGAGTCAATTCCTACCCACTGCCATAGTGGCCGGCCACCTCCTGTGCACACCTGGGAAACTGCTTCCTGCCTGGGACTCCTCCTGAGTGGAGTGGGGGACACCAGGAAGCTTGAGGCAAAGGGTAAACAGTCCCGCCAGTAGTCTTTCCAGAGAGCTTCCTCACGGGCTCGGGGAGGGGGCAGGGGGTGACACCCCTCTGGCTTCTGTGCTAAGTGGCAACCTTACCTCCTGGGTTTCCTCCTTTCCACTCTTACTCTCAGTGTCTTCTGTCCTGGGATCTCTCCCCATCAACTACCTGGGGGAAGCTAAGCAACCCAGTACGCTTGGGATAATTCCCACTGTGCCTGTAAATCCTGCAGACTTCTATCTTACCCCACGCTGCTCCCTCCCCGCCTTTACCACACTGTGGCACGTGGGCCCCCTCCTAGTTTCTTTTCCTTTTTCGGTACTAGGGATTGAACCTAGGGCCTCATGCATGCTAGGCAAGTGCTCTGCAACTCAGCTACATCCCAGATCTTTTTCTTTGTACTGGGGTTCAGTACCCAGGGGTGCTCTACCACTGAGTCATATTCCCAGCCCTTTTTTGTACTTTTTTTTTTGGTACTATGGATTGAACCCAGGGGCACTCCACCACTGAGCCACATCCCCAGCCCTAGTTTGTATTTTATTTAGAGACAGGGTCTCACTGAGTGGCTTAGGGCCTCGCTAAGTTGCTGAGGCTGGCTTTGAACTTGCTATCCTCCTGCCTCAGCCTCCCAAGTGCTGGGATTACAGGCATGCGCCACCTCACCCGCCTTTCTCCTAATTTCTTGAATAGAACTTAGAAAATAAAAATGCCAGGTGGTGTATTTATTCCAGCAAGATTTTTCCGGGCTGGATGATCAAGGTTGTTGATCTCTGTAACAAGCAGGTGCATCCTAGAGATGGGGCTCAGTTCTGGATGGAGGGTGCTTAAGAGCAGAGTGGAGACAGAGCATCCACACCCCTAAAGGGGAGAAGCGCCCTCCAGGGTCTTTCCCGTGGCAATCCCATGAAATCCATCCCATCAGAACTGGATTTTCCTTGAAAAGCATGCGGACGGACTGGTACCCTGTTCCTGGGAGTTTTGCAGAAGTCCTTCCCTCTCTGCCAGATGTTCCCCTTTCCTCCTTCCATTCTGTCAGGGCAACTTTGTCTCTGATGGGTGACACATGGCCCTCACACTGTGGTGGGAAATGGCACCCGTATCACCCCATCCTTCCCACGGCTGAGGCCGCCCTGGTCTCCCAGATGAAGGCTTTGTAGATTACCTAGTTTCATCAGAAATGTATTTTCTTTTCCTAATTAGTTTTTCTAATTTTAATCCTTCGCTGTTAAATTAAGACAGTCCCTTGTGGAATGTTTGCAAAATATAGAAAAAGGTAAAGAGGCAAATATAATTCTACTAGAAATAGTTTGGTAGATATCTATAGTTTTTTTTTTTTTCTTTTTTCTTTTTCTATGCATTATTTCTCTGTATGGTACATAAAACCCACAGTGTGCTTTAGAAGTCTCCTGACAGGTGAGGGATTTCCACAGGTGACTGCCTTTCACACATCCCTGGCCACACAGGGGCCTGGCCCGTCTCTGGCCATGGGAGTGAGCATGTGCCTCACATAGGCCAGGGTCCTTCCATGAGAATGATCTGCGAGCTCTGGGGAAAGGAAAAGGCCTTTTCCTCTGGAGCTGCCTGGCTGCAATGGTGAATGACTGGAAGTATTGGTGGAGACTTTTTCTATGACAGATAAAAAATCAGTTGGTTGGGTATGGTGATCTGCTGCTGTCCCGTCAACTCAGGAGGCTGAAGCAGGAGGATCCCTTAAGACTAGGAATTCAGGACCAGCTTGAGCAACACAGGGAGACACTTTTCATTTTGGGGACTGGGGATTAAACCCAGGGGTGCTCTACCACTGGCTATAGCCACAGCCCTTTCTGTCTTTTATTTTGAGAGAGGCTCTTGCTAAATTGTTGAGGCTGGTCTAGAACTTGTGATCTTCCTGCTTCAGCCTCCTGGGTCTCTGGGCCTATTAGGGTGCACCAACATACCCTACTGACTTTTTCTTTCATGCCTGTACATGTCTGAGAAGAGAACTATGCTAGGGTTTCTGGGCATTTCTAATTGAATTCTAATTCTAGTTCAGTTGTATGGAGCATTCACCCATGAATATTAGAATCTAGTAAAGGGGGCTGGGTGCTATTGCCCAGGCCTGGAATCCCAACCACTGGAGGCTGAGGCAGGAGGATTCAAAGTTTGAGACCAGTCTGGGCAAGTAAGCAAGACCTGTCTCAAAATGAAATGAAGAGGGCGTTGGGTCTAGCTTAGAGGTAGAGTGCTTTCCTAGCATCATTGAGGCCCTGGGTTTAGCTCCCAGCATTGAAAGAAAAAAGAAGAAATTAACAAGGAGGTTCCACTATTTGTTATAAATATTACAAGGTTATGAGGAAAGGATTTCTTCCACTATTTCCTGAAAATTCTCTTTTAGAGGACAGAGACCTTATTACAAAATTCTCCCCCGCCTTTCTCCCCCATCTCCATTCTTTGAATAACTGATATAATCTGAAACATAAAGGATGAATTCACCCTAACTACAACAACAAAGAACCTAAACTGGCTGGGCATTGTGGAGCATGCCTGTAATCCCAGCAATTTAGAAGGCTGAGGCAGGAGGATTGCAAGTTGGAGGCCAGCCTCAACAATGTAGAGATTCCCTAAACAACTTAGTGAGACCCTGGGTCATAATTTAAAAAAATGGGGTGCTCAGTGGCAAAGTGGTCCTGGATTTAATCCATAGTACCAAGTAAATGCATACATAAATAAACATGTGTATTCTGGGGGTCACGGCAGAGTTTGTAGTTCCTGAAAGGGGGTCACTTTATCTCACAAGTTGGAAACCAGCTTGGGCAATATAACTATGCTCTGTATCATAAAATAAAATATGCTTTCTTATTCACCTCTGACTCTTGCTTTTTGTAAATTATTTTCTCACAAGGTCAACGACAGGCATGTATTTATTATATCATTTTATGTGTGTGTGTGTGTGTGTGTGTGTGTGTGTGTGTGGTGCTGGAGATTGAACCCAGGGCCTTGCGCATGCAAGGCAAGCACTCTACCAACTGAGCTACATCCCCAGCTCTATTGTATCATTTTAATTTTTAAAATTTTTATTCTATTTTTAAAAATTGTTACCGATTGCCGGACGTGGTGGTGCACGCCTGTAATCCAAGCGACTTGGGAGGCTGAGTCAGGAGGATCACAAGTTCAAAGCCAGACTCAGCAACTTAGCGAGGCCCTAAGCAACTCTGTGAGACCCTGTCTCTAAATAAAATACAAAATAGGGCTGGGGATGTGGCTCAGTGGCCAAGTGTCTCTGAGTTCAATCCCTGGTTCCAAAAAAAAAAAAAAAAAATTGTTACTGCTTTACTGGGGATTGAACCCGAGGTGGTCCACCACTGAGCTGCAACCCTATCCTTTACCCAGGGCCTGTGCTTGCAAGGCAAGCACTCCACCAACTAAGCTGCATCACCAGCCCTGCACTTTCCAATCGGGGAATTGCTTTACCTTTTGTCAGTGGTGGTGACTGAAGCCAGGGACACTCTACCATTGTGCTGCATCCCCAGCCCTTCCTGTTACTTTTTTGAAACAGGGTCTCACTAAGTTGCCCAGGCTGGTCTCAAACTTGCAATCCCCCTGCCTCAGCTCCTGAGCCACTGGGATTACAGTGTGTCTCACCCTGTCAAACTTGAAGTTTCACTTTAGAGAGTCTTAGTTTCTAGTTTTTCCTTCCTTCCTTCCTTCCTTCCTTTTTCCTTTTGGTTATGTTGGAGGTGGAACCCAGGGCCTTGCACATGCTAAACTTGGACACTACTCCTGAGCTAGACCCTCAGCCCTGAGCTTTAGTTTTGCCTTTTTTTTTTTTTTTTTTTGGGGTCTTGGGGTTGAACCCCAGGGCCCTTATCGCTGTTGCCCCCCCCCCCCCGTAAGACATGACACAAGGTTGTTGCTTTTAACACACTTTATTCTAGCGCCTAACACATGTTACACAGCTGCTGTTAATGGCGTCCCTCATGGCGTCCTCTATGGCGTCTCTTGGCATTCCTCATGGCATGCTCCCTGGCGTTCTTCATGGCATTCCTCATGGCCTTCTCTTGGCGTTCTCCCGGTGTTCTCCGTCGCTACCCCCGGGCCTAGTCCTTATATACATGCTCCGCGTCATCAAGTCAGGTGGATGCTCAAGCCACTTCCGTGGTGAGAGCGACTTGTTTATACAAAATAAAACCGCATTGCCAACCTGCCAGCCGCCATCTTAGCATAGAGCGGGGTACCTGGAATACCCCGACAGGCACTCGGCCACTGAGCCACATCCCCAGTCCTATTTTGTATTTTATTTAG
>JAJEJO010004085.1:136058-169684 GCA_020662805.1 Glaucomys volans | reverse complement strand
TTTTTTTTGGTTAGAGCAGGGGAAAGAAAAACAACTGAGAAAACTCACTTGGCCTGAGCCTTTTCTCACTTTAGTTACAACTCATGAAGAACTTTTCTCCTTGAGGGAAAGCTGAATCTCTATGAACACTATTCATGTAGGAGAGAACTTTGACTTAACATTTGAGCTTTTATTTATAGATCTTCCATGGAAGTTGAGGGAAGGGGGTATTCCCAGATTTCCAGAGGCCATGCTCTTCTCAGGCGCCTCCACTTTACCATCTACTCCAGGACCCTCAGGTTTCACCTGCCTCAGGTGAGTGTCTAGCCTTCAGGAGACAAGGTCTCACAAGTCAGACAGGGTCTCACAAGTGGGACACCCACTTGGCCACAGTAAGGTCTCCTGCACAGCACCAAGTCTAGGCCCCAGCAACTACTTGATGGAGAAGCAGAAGGGCTAGTTTGGTAGTGGAGGTAGAGGAGCCATTATTACCCTTTCCAGAATTCCCTGCCATGCTCTGCCTTCCATGATCCAGTCAGTAACTCCTGATTGTCAGTAAGTGGCACATAGCTAAACCCCAAAGTTTGTAGACTGCTTTGAAAATGCTTTCTGGAGGTGCTCACCAATGTAGAAAACAAATACAAATAAATACTGGTCATTTAGTCTGTATAGAGAAAGCCCTGGAATGGCTTTGGCTATGGACAAATGATATGCTGCTTCCCATGTTAATTGTGCCTACCAAACATCCAGATAGTAAATTCAAGGATAGCTAAGTCCAACGAAATGGATTGTTTCCACAGACCAGGAAGAGAAAAACAGCCCTCCAGCTCCAAAGGGCCTTATCCCTCTATTATATTTTACCTTTATTTTCACTACTAAATTTCGTCATATTACCAAAACATTTAAATTGTATTTCAGTAAAAGAGATCTCTCTTCTCTTAACCCATGGAGCTGTAAAATTAGGCTATAATAAACAAGACTTGGAAGAAAGAGACAAAAAAATCATATGGGCAGGATGCAATGGGGCTTTATTTACCAAGGTTATCTCGCTTGAACTTAATTCCTGCAGAATAATCTTTCATGAACAGAGAAATGGGTGAAGCTCTACCAGTTTGGAGAGTCTGTTTTCAGGATCCTGGAGAGTAAGTTTAAGTAATGCAGTGATTCTGTCTTTTCAGCAAGTACACTCAGCACAGAGAGCTTGCTGGATTGAGTTCACCTGGGCCTAAGGGAGGACAAGCACCAGCAACATGCCAATGGTGTCTCACTATGAGAACCAAACTGGTTTAGAGTGAGACAGACTTAAGGAATTCAATGCAATTCAGGTTATACACAATTCAGTTCCACTTAGAGGGAGGCACCTGCTGATTGAAGATTAGCCTGCAGCAAAAGGGAAAATAAAGTGTGGAGGAACTGGTCAAACAAGATTGAGCATTACACTATTTGTTTTGTGTACAGTGGGGAGTAGCTGGGACCTGCGGTACCCACAATATGAACACATGATCGACTTTCACAATGTCCTAGCAATTCACAATCCAACAACATGAAGATTAACCACTTCCATCCGACACGTTTGTGTGTGTAGTATTTTAAAAGGGGAAGACTGCAGTCATGAACAAGGTCACACAGGTGAGTTGCCAAACAGGAGCCAAGCAGGAACAGGTACAATTCTGCTACCAAACAGACAACAAAATGAGGCCGACTTTAATGAAAAACAAAATGATTTTCATTGCTCTAAACAACTAGCAGACTACACAAAATAACAAATGCCCTTTTAAAATATTTGAACCTCTGTCTCTTTCCTGAGGTTTTGTGGAATACTCCCTATAGTATGGTCCCCTGATCATACGTACCAGCTTCTCAGCAACTTAACTATTTCATCCCAAGACCAGATATTGAAATCAAGTGAGAAGAGGCTATAAACTCTAGCACTTGGCTTCCAGCTCTTGGTAGTAAGCATCATATTTGTTCTGCTGTCCTTAGCTTTGATTCCATAACTGTTCTGATAGCTGACATTGCTTTTAACCCTTGTCCATCAGTGATATCACAGACAGGCCAGCTACAGCATGTGAGGATATCTAGAGATAGTGGTTAAAAAAGCTGTTACCCACCAAGCATTGGTGGAATGCCTCTTTCTCCTTTTGTTCCATCTTTTAATAATCTCACAAGAAGCCCCAGTGCAAACGGGAACACAAGGTATTTTATCTGCTACAATGACTTTTAGCCCTCACTGCACAATTACCTTTGCCTGAAGAGGTTTTTAGAAATTACCTTGTCTGTGCCCCATCCCAGGCCAATGAAACAGAAAATCTGTGGGTAGAGTCAAGTGCACAATATTTGTTAAAATCTCCCAAAATGATTTTTTAAATGTATACTTATTAGTTAAACATAACAGTAGAATGTATTTTGACCTATTTTAAGTATATGGAATATAACTTTCCATTCTTCTGGTTGTCCATGATGTGGAATGACATTGGTCATATTTATATATATGAACATAGGAAAGTTATGTCTGATCCAATTCATTGTACTATCTTTCCTATTCCCATTGCCCCTCCCTTCCTTTCATTCCCCTTTGTCTAATCCAAAGTATTTCTATTCTTCCCTACCTCCTACCCTTTCCCTTATTGTGAGAACATTTGCATATCAGAGAGAACATTCAGCCTTTTGTTTGGGGGTGATTGGCTTATTTCACTTAGCATGATAGTCTCCTGGTACCATCCATTGACCAGCAAATGCCATAATTTCATTCTTCTGTATGGCTGAATAATATTTCATTGCGTATATATACCACATTTTTTTATCCATTCATCTGTTGAAGGGCACCTAGGTTAACCATAGTTTAGCTATTGTGAATTGAACTGCTATAAACATTGACGTGACTGTATTACTGTGGTATGCTGATTTTAAGTTCTTCAGATATGACCAAGGAATGGGATAACTAGGTCAAATGGTGATTCTATTCCAAGTTTTCTGAGGAATCTCCATACTGCTTTCCAGAGTGGTTGCACCGATTTGCAGTCCTATCAGCAATGCATGAGTGAACCTTTCCCCCCACATCCTCACCAACATTTATTGTTACTTGTATTCTTCTTTTTTTATTATTTTTACAGACTGCACTTTGATTCATTGTACACAAATGGGGTACAACTTTTCATTTCTATGGTTGTGCATGATGTAGATTCATACCATTCATGTAATCATATTTGTACTTAGGGTAATGATGTCTGTCTCATTCCACCATTTTTCATACTTGTATTCTTGATAATTGCCATTTTGACTGGGGAGAGATGAAATCTCAGTGTAGTTTTAATTTGCATTTCTCTAATTGATAGAGATGTTGAACGTTTTTTCATATATGTGTTGACTGATAATATTTCTTCTGAGAAGTACCTATTCAGTGCCTTTGCCCATTTGTTGATTGGGTCATTTGTTTTATTGGTGTTAAGTTTTTTGAGTTTTTTGTGTATTCTGGAGATTAATGTTCTATGTAAGGTGCAGGTGGCAAAGATTTTCTCCCATTCTATAGATTCTTTCTTCACGTTCTTCATTCTTTGCTTTACCTGTGAAGAAGCCTTTTAGTTTGATTCCATTCCATTTGTTGATTCTTGATTTTACTTCTTGCACTTTAGAAGTCCTGTTGAGGAAGTCAGTTCCTAAGCCAATATGATGAAGATTTGGGCCTACTTTTTCTTGTATTAGGCATAGGGTCTCTGGTCTAATGCCTAAGTCCTTGGTCCACTTGAGTTGAGTTTTGTGCAGGGTGAGAGATATGGGGCTTAATTTCATTTGCCAGCACCATTTGTTGAAGAGGCTATCTTTTCTCCAATGTACGTTTTTGGCACCTTTGTCTAGTATGAGAAAACTGTACTTATGTGGATTTGTCTCTGTGTCTTCTATTCTGTACCATTGGTCTACATATCTGTTTTGGTGCCTCCCCCAGATGATTTAAATATGCACCTAGGGTTGGAAACCACAGATCTAATCTAAGACTTCACCTATTGTAAACTGCATCCCAACTTCAGAGCTGTTTTTTTAAAAAGCGCTGAAATATAGTATACACATTCTGTGGTTGTGGTTGTTCTCAATTTCTTAGATTTAAACAGTCTTTGAAATAAGATACATAATCTGTTTCTACTCTCCCTCAACAATGATCCTCACCCTTTGCACTCTTTCTTGAAAAACAAAGGTAATTTAACAATGTTATTGGTAACACACTTGAAATGTTTAAACAATGATTAAAATCAAATAGTTTTGTATTAGTCAGCTGCCGTAACACAAGCCATACACTGATTCACTCAATAGAAAGTTATTTCCCACAGTTCCTAAGGCTAGAAGTTCAAGATCAGAGTTCCAGCATGGTGGGGTTCTGGTAAGGACTCTCTTCCTGGCCTGGACATGGCCAACTTCTTGCCGTGTCCTACACAGTGGAAGGAAAGAGAAAAGCTTCATGATGACTCTTATGGGCATGCTTCACTCTCAGAACCTCATCTAAATCTAATTACCTCCCAAAGGCCCTGCCTTCAAATACCATCACAGTGAAAGTTAGGGCTTCAATAATTAACTTTGGAGAGGCAGATTACAAACATTCAGTCCATAGCAAGCAATTTGACTAATTCAAATAAAAAACTAAATATTAGCTAAAACTTACTGAGTACTTATTATGACACTATGCTAAGTATCTCAGATACAATCTTATCTAACTCTGTAACATATGGACTATCATCACCATTTTGTAGAGGAAACATGCTGGCAAATAACAAAGGGAACTAAGAAGTAGCAAAGCTGGTCTTTGGCATTGATAAGGCTGCTACTACTAGCATCTTTGGTATTATTAAGGGCTTGGTAAAGATTTCTAAGTAGAAGTGTACAGCACAATAGCTGCCATCAGAAAAGTCAGTGGAGATGTATCATTAGGAATAGATCTGGCTCTAGATAATGGAAAATGTGGTGGCTTAAGAAATAGGGGCTCAATTTGTCTTCCAAGCCTAGATGTGGGGGATTCAAAATTGATGCCAGGGCTCAACGATTCTCTTCATAGGTATGGTTGCCAGATTTAGCAAATTTGAGTTTCAGCTAAATAATGAATTTGTTTCAGTGTAATCACATCTCATGCAGTATTTGTATCATATTTTTCGTAATAAAGAGTCTGACCCCTTTTCCGTTTGCTGTCAGTTTTCAAGTCCCCCCTTTCCCTCTGCCCCATTCACACCTGGGCAAGATGGTGAGAGAGCCTGGGTGCTCCTTGTCTTTGGTGCCAGGTAGGAATTCAAGTCACACAAGCCTGAGATCCTCATAAAAAGGGTCATTATTAAAGAACAAGTCTGGCCCCTCCCCATCTCTGGATTCCCCTGCCACCAACATGCCATCCTCCATGATGAGGTACAAACAAGGAGGCCCTCCCCAGAGGTCAAACTAAGAGGAGCCCTTCATCAGACTTTCAGACTCCAAAACTGTGAGCTAAATAAACTTTTTAAAGTGCCCAGCTTTATGTATTTCCTGTTATGGTAACAGAGAATGCTCTAATGCAGGGGTCTATCCTCTGCTGGAGGTGACAATCTAGAGATGGACCACAACACATACTTAAAACCACTTCTTTATCTGACATTCTGATTTATCAGGCATCTCATTTTATTTGGCAACTATATCTCTAGTCCCTCATCTTCATAACTGTTTTCTCAGAATCACAGACTGGGGCTATACCTCCAGGTCCCAAAGCCATACCTCAAGCAGAAAGAGATTCTCCCTAAAGTTTTCCTTCTATGGAGATTGGGCTTTTTATTTGGTAAGGGAAGCCCTCAAACACTTCTGGCTCTATCTAATTATATGGAACTTTCTCATGTGCTTATTCTTGATATACGAGAGTATAGAAAACTGAATATTTTAGCCTTCCAAAGAGGAAGAATGAATGTAGCTGACTTTTGGAAGATAAACCCAGAGTCTACTAGGAAGCTGTCTATTGCCACGGGTGTAATGGGCACAGTATTTTTTAAATACCTCTATTTGCTTGTAAGCCAGTTTCCCTCTCCCTGACTTCTGCTGGCTAAGGGGTTTGGGGAGGAAACGTTGCCCTGGGAAGAATAATATGGTCCTTGCACAAGCACCCTTGCCATTATCTAGGCCCTACCCCAGACCTTCTCAGTCAGAATCTACATCCTAACAAATCCTCGAGTAGCTTCACATGCATTAAAGTTTGAGAAGAACTGGTCTAGAAGAATCCTAGTTCTCATATTTGGCTGCCACTGAAATACCCCAGGGAGCCTGAAAAATACCAGTGCCTGCCCTGTACATTTTGATTCTATTGGCCCATAACATAGTCTGGGCATCAGGATGTTTCAAACTTTCCCAGGTGATTCTAATAAGCAGTGACACCTGAGACTGGCCTAGGACAGTGGCTCTCAACCCTGGCTGCCGATCAGAATCACATGGGGTACTTGGTTTCAACATTACCGATGCCTGGGGTCCTCTCAGAGGAGTTAAGCCAGAATTGGGAGGGAGGGGTGAGAAAATAGGACATGGGCAACAAGTATTTTTAAAAGCCCTCAGATCATTCTGGAGTGAAAGAACCACATCAGGAAGAGGAAGTGAAAAGCTCACATCCTCTAGCCTGGTGGTTTGTGGGCAGAAGAGGGACAGTGGTAGAGGTGGGTTGAAGGTCTTGCTGAGGTGGAAGGGACTGGCGAGGGCAGAAGATAAGACTTCAGCTCTGATTCCTATTTGGAATCTGGATGGGGTTACCTCACACACAATCACTGCCCAAGTCTGGAGAACAGCCATGGTGAGATAAACTCTGCTGCACCACATGATTACGCAAGAGGGTGAGGGCAGGGGCGGGAGTGTGGAGGCCCAGTTGTGGTGTTCTACTCAGAACCCTTGTCCTACTCAGGACCTAGAAGTCCCCACGTGTACTCAAGATGGGACCTGAGAAACAGCTGAGTTGACAACAAGAAGCGCCATTGTGGATGCCCCACACTCAAAGGCAAGGTGACCTGCAGCCTCCAGGCAGACTAGGCTGGAAACAGCTGGAGTGAGGTCATGTCATCCAGGAAGTGCTTCCATACCCTGGCCAGGTCAGGAGAGACCAGCCCACACCAGTCACCAACTGCATCTGCAAATGCCAGCAGGGCAGGCAGCAACCAGAGTGAGAAGAAATGTTGTTGGGAGACCAGAGGTACCAGGGGACACTGCTCGGGTACAAACAGCCCTTCCCCTTCCCTTCACCACTGCAAGGTCACCTTGCCAGGGCTGATGGCCACAGTCCACATTGAAAAGGCGGAGTCCACTTTGGCAGTCAGCATTCATTCCAACTGATTTGTATCTATGCCAAATCAGTTGTTAAATATTTTTAATATCACACCTGGATAAAGTCACCCCTTTCCCCTCTTTACCCAGATTCCACATCAGGCAGGAACAGAGGGAGGGAGGGGCAAAAACATATTCTACCTAAGGAGAATATTTTCATTGCACTGGACTAAAGTCTGAGGGTTAAACTAAATCAAATTTCCCAGTGCTACGCAGCCATTAGGGGCACTTGAGAAAAATCAGAGAAGTTATAGACAAAATAAAGCTAAAAGTAGTCTGCTCCTCTAAGAGTAGTGTGAGAAAATTTCCATCCCTGCTGCAGACAGAAGGGTAATGTGCTTCCTCTGTTAAGTATTTATCTGTCCATAAAATATAGATTCAGAAGTTTATATAGAGATATTGTCTTTAATCTGATGTCAATCCCTAACATAATACATTTTCTCTACCTATTCAAATAGGGAAAGGGAATATAGAAAATGGTGTATAAGCCAAATTGTTCAGGAAAAAGCAAGGTCTATACCAAAAAGGACTGCTGACTACCTGAGGTCATCAGATGGAACCAGACAGAAAAACAGTTCACTATTACGTGCAAAAGCAATGGATTGTTCCAGAATCCCCGGGGAAAGGTGCTTACCAGCCTGCTCTTATCTCTGGGAGATGGAGCCTCTGTATGATCCCACTACTTTTATTCCATTGGGTCATTTCATGAATATTTACTTAGCTTAGCTAAGGCCAGGCTCTGTGCTAGGATCTGAGAATACAGCAGTGAATAAACAAAAATACCAGCCCTCACAAATGTTATAGTTTGGGAATGGAGGGTGATTACCAGATTAAACCAAATAAAAAAGACAAAGGATTTGTTATGTAGTATTAAGAGCCATAGCAGAAAAGCATACAGAAAAGGGAGACAGGGAATTAGGTTTCAATTTTAAATAATGTGGTTGGAGACTGATACCAGGAGAGGGTGACATTTGAGGGTGACAACCAGAGAAGATGAAAAAGAAAGTCATGCAGCTCTCTAGGAGAAGCCCTGCTCGAAAAGGAAACAGCAGGTACAAAGGCCCTGAGATAGATAAGAAAGGGCCCAGCATATGCAGGGGGCAATAAGCGGGATGGGGCAGCTTGAGGGAACAGGGGAGTGGCAGGAAATGAGATCAGTGAGCCTATGCATTCTGGTAACAGAGGGACAATGCTCTGATCCAAGTGTTTTCAACTTTCCCAGAAAGCTTAATGCAGTGGAAGCCACCACTCCTGGGTCCTAAAACCATACATGCATAAGATTTTCAGCTTTTAAAAACATATTTATATATTATTAAGGCTCTCTAATTGTGAGAAAGTGTACCCCAAATGACTACAAAACTCTAAAGTGATAAAGAAAACTGGGCCCAGCTAACTGGCACTGGAGCCAGCTAACTGGCACTGGAGCCAGCTAACTGGCATATTGACAACACTCTCCGATTTACCAACGATGTTTGAGTTTCATTTGCATTAAAGAAACATGGTTCATAGGTAACTAGCTCTAACTTGTTCTTAGAGAAGAAGATAGGCAACATGTGAAATGGCCAGAAAACAAGAGAATACATTTGGCTTTACATATTCACAGGTTCAGCAACCACAGATTCAACCAGCCATGGATCCAAAATATTTGAAAAGGAAAAGAACTTGAATCTGTACTGAATATGCACATACAAAAAGAGAACAAAGAACAATTTATACAGTCTTTTCATTGTATTAGGCATTATAGTGGGCTGGGGATATAGATCAGTTGGTAGAGTGCCTGCCTCGTAAGCACAGGCCCTGGGTTCAATCCCCAGCACTGCAAAAAAAAAAAAAAAAAGAGAGAGAGAGCGAGAGAGAGGTACTATAGGTAATCTAGAGATAGTTGAAACTCTGCAGGAGGATGCGTGTAGGTTATATGAAAACACTACACCATTTTACATGAGACTTGAGTAATCTCAGGGGTCCTGGGATCGAGTCCCTGAGGATACCAAGGGGCGACTCTAGAAGGAGAAGAGAGTTGGGTATTTGTGGGTTAACATTCCAGCATATATTACTGCTCTTCGCTGGCCCTCCCAACACCTCTCAGTTCCTATGGTCAAGACAAAAGGACTTCCACATGAATGGATTCTGTCCCTGTCTCTTTAGAGAATACCTTGCTGAGACTAAGTCAATCAAACCAACTGGGCTTCTGGCAGAGATTTGTTCTGGCGGGAATGTGATCTGATCCTATCAGTGAGAATGCCAGGACTGGTGGAAATGCCTGGACAAAGATGTTCTCTCCCTCTGGATGGAATGGTTTATCAGGGTCAGGTGCGAGATTACAACATTCTCTTCTTCAAGGAGGGGTGAAAGAGGAGGCAGACTAAGAAAGGAGAAATGGAGTTGAGTTTTGATCACAGGGTGAATGTCCACACCCCTGGACCTCACAGTCATAGTGTCTAACATTACTCTTTTCAACCTTGGTACCACTGACATTTTGAGCTGGATGATTCATTGATGGCAAGGGATATGCTGTGCATTACAAGATGTGTAGGAGCATCACTAGTCTCTGCCCGCTAGGTGCCAGTAACACGCCCTTCCTGATGGTGAAAACCCAGTCTAAATTGGGGTTTTGTTATGTTTGGTCTTTTGAAAGTGACATGAATGGCTGGGGGTTGTGGCTCAGTGGTAGAGCACTTACCTAGCATGCGTGTGGCACTGGGTTCCATCCCCAGCACCATGTCTAAAAAGAAACTAAACAAATAAAGGTATTGTGTCCACCTACAACAAGAAATATTTTTAAAAAAAGAAAGAAAGAAAGTGACGTGGAGCCACACTGACCTCCAGAAATATATGATTCACTCAATTCTCCTCCAACTAGCCAGGGTAGGCTGGAGGAGAAGAGAGGCTGACATGCCCATCTAGAGATGGATGGCCAGCATCCAGCACCTCTTTCAGCTGCCAAATATGGGGGCTGTGGAGGTGCTGTTTATCACACCTAGGGAATGACACAGGCAGGTGAGAAGGGGAATGCCCAGATTAGAAGCAGGACCAGTCCTGACGATATATGGAAAGGGGGAAGCTGACGGCTCTGAGGGTGAAGGGTTTGGCTGGCCCTCACATTGGGAAGGAAGCCCACAGGACTGGCCGCAGCAGATCCTCATGGGGCTGCTTGTAAGCCAGCTATAAGCTATACATTGTGTGTGAGAGAGACCCAGAAAACACCCCTCCAGATGCAGAAATCCTGTTCCATCTGGGAGTTCTTAATCTTTTTAATGCTACAGATCCCTTTGGAAGTCTGGTTAAGACTTTATCCTCCCTCTTGGAATAATGTTTTCAAATGCATAAAATAGAATACACAGAACTAAAAAGGAAACCATTTATGATGTATTCGTGTGTGTGTGTGTGTGTGTGTTAAATGACAAGATCTAGTGGCAGTCCTGAAACCTGTTGTGACTTTGAAGTAGTGATGAATGTAAGTTCCATCTCAAAAAAGCTGCAATAACTCCCACATGATATGAAAATAATATATTTTGACAAAGCCACAAAAACTGCTTATAGGAAGTACTAGAGCTTAGTTTTTTAAAAAATTTTTTCAACTATATTTAACATTGCAAGAAATGCTAAAGTTTAGAGAGAGGTCAGTAAAAATAAAGATGTAATTTTTTCCCATCCATGTTTAAGAAATATTCAGCCCAAAATGTTAACAGTGCTAAACCAGAGGAAGAACACTTGGGTCTGGAGAAACTAGAATCAGGATGAAGCAGATTCTCCAAGGGAGTTGAGAAATCCATCCCGTGCCCAAACCCTGTCCTTAGGAAGCCTGAAAAACCTGTCCCACCTCCACCCTCAGAGATGTTGGTGTCCAGAAGATGTTTCTACGGTAACACAATTCAAGGAGATAGAAGGGAAAAGTACAAGAACAATAAAGGCAAAGGAACAGCAGCTGTTATTCAAGGAAACACAACCAACTCATAGGACACCATTTCGTGTGCTCTGGCTTCTATGTGAACTTTGTCAGGAAATACAGAAACGTTCATTCCAGGAGAAAACGGCAGGGTTGTGATGCTCAAGGTTTGTGCTCCTCACAACACCCACCTGTCCCAGGATGGAAATAAATCACACTTCCTGGGATGAAATTTAGAACCAATGAGGCCAATTAATCTGGACAGGTAGAAAGTAGGTGGAGGCTGGAGCTCAGAGTTGAAATGTAGAAAGCCTCTCTTCTCTGAGACTGGCAGCTAACATGATGGGTGATGACAAAGACCACCCCCTTGGCCCATTTGGAGTCAGGATCCACTGAGCCCTGTTCTTGACTAGACCTCATCTCCAGCCATCCTTGACCTGGCTTAGCAAGAATCCTGCTAAGTCGGTTTAGCAGGAATTCCCCCACCCTGGATATCTGATCAAATTGCTGATCCCCTTGCTAAATATCAAAATCCTTGACTTACCTTGGGTGAGAAACTTATTAAGCCAGTTTAGCAAGATTCCTCCCACCCTTGATGGGATATCTCTTCTTAGTAACTCTATGTTACTGACCCACTCACCAGAGCTATGACTCCCCAGCTATTTTTGCACTCCCCAGTTATTTATTCGGAGTTGAGATCAGTCGTTCTCTCCTACTATGATAGTCTTGACCCTTACTGCAATTGCCTTGAATAAAACATTTTAACAAATGTCAAAACATTTTTTCTTTAACAGTCTAGGCTAAACCTCTGCAGTCCGGAGGATGGGAAAATGGTTCTATGAATATGTGGGATACTGAGCACTAAGGGAAAAGGCTTTGTAGAGGACGATGGCTAGGCTTCTGGTGGCTGAGACCACTATCAGCATGGGAGCTTCCTGCAAGAGAAGCAGACAGCCAGGGGCAACTACATTCTGGAAAGGAAAGAGCAACAGAACATGCAACCCCAGGACAGCCTTCTCTTTGCCCCCAACTGTCATCTCTGTTGCCCACACAGCAAGAAACCTTCAGGATTCTTGTACTTTCCTGGGGCGTCAGGCATAGTGTCTCCCCTCAAAATGCATTTCTCACATTCACAGCAAAGGAGAGACTCAGACCAGATTTAATGTGATTCAGAAAAGCAATGTTATACTTCTTACACCAAGCATTGCAGAATAATTCTACACCAGCTGTGTGTGAGTGTGGTATCTCTGTTATGAGGTCGTGTTTGTCAGTTTCTTGTTGTAACAAAAATACTTGACCAGAACACCTTAGAGGAGGAAAAGTTTATTTGGGGCTCAAGGATTCAGAGGTTCAGTTGATGGTTGGCCAACTCTATAGCTCTGGGCCTGAGATGAGGCAGAACCTCATGGCAGAAGGGCATGGCAGAAGAAAGTTGCTTGGTTCTTGGTAGTTAGGAAGCAAAGAAAGGGGGGAGCGGGGAGGAATCAGAGACAAGATATAATCCAAGACCACATCCCCAATAACCTACTTTTTTCAACCCTGTTCCCTCTCCTAGTAGTCCCTTCATCTATCAGTGGAATAATCCAGCAAATGGATTAAGGGTATGATGGGGCCAGAGGCCCTAATCATTGCCTAAAAGTCCCACCTCTGAATCTTACTGTATTAGGGACCCTCCTTCCAACACATGAGGTTTTGGAAACATTCCAGATTCAAATAGAAAATAGGTTCTCCAGTTAACATCCAATTACCTCTCACAAAAAAGTACAGAAACTCTTCTTCAGGTGTGGCTCAGAAAAAAATGGCTCTTCCCGGTTTCAGACCATGCTTTTCTCATTATTATCGTTTGCTGATTCTTTTCTGTTAGACAGCCTGTTCGAGATCTCATACCATTTCTGTTGGATTTTTCCACTAATGCAATTGTCAGCCAGGTGTGAACTCTTTGATTCTCCAAGTTACCCAGGCTGCTTGGAAGTTAAATATCTGTAACCCAGATGTTAACTAGTTAAACTGGCCCAAACTACCTCTGCCCCATCATCAGGGTAACCAGTGTACAACTGATACCTATCCAACTTCTGCAAGATATAGATACATTTTAAGGGAACTTATGTGCCTGAAGTTTCTTCGGCCTCTCAGGCTTCTGCAAGTTTTATATGGTCTTGGTCCTGCATCATATAGATCCGCATATGAAATACACCCTATACACTTCCCACACATGCAACAAAATCCACTCAAACACAGCAATCACGATCCCAGCAGACTCTACTGAATAACTGGGGGTAATAGGGAAAGAGAGATCCGTCATGGACAGCCCAAGAGAACAGACCTTCCTGCTCTCCAGTATGTTACTGCCTTCAGGCAATGTCATACCACCAGCTATTTATCTGCTTCTGTCCATCCCTGCCCTTCTCCACTTTCTCTATAGCAGTGCATCTGACTCCAATGCTAACCCCAAACTTGTTTGGCCAAACCTATCAAATTTCGAACATTCAACAAGACTCACACACATTACAAAGCAATTAGAGACACAAGTAGCCAAGTGTGTGTGTGTGTGTGTGTGTGTGTGTGTGTGTATCTCAGTTGATAAGAAGTTCACATCTTTCGTACCTCCAGCTCCAAATTCTCCTATCAAATTCTCCTTTTTTGCTCTGTATTACTTCTCTATTGTTCCTCTTTTGTATCACTCAAATATTTTCATCCTCCTCAATACTACATACTTTAGATTATACATGTGTGATTACACACGGTGATGCTAACAACAAAGAATGGGAGAAAAAGATTATGTTGTAGTACAGCTCAACAAACAAAACCAGATCTGAGCCAGTTCATCCTTAACAGTCCTTAAATCCTTTTCAAGGTCAATAGAGATGGGTCCAAATGTTGAGAATGTGGATGAACTGCAACTCTCCCACACTGCTGCTGTGTGGCCTTGGTTATATTCACCTAGGAAAGCTGCCTAACACTATTTACAAAAGCTAAATGCACATGTATGATTTGGCCCCACAATTCCACTCCCAGGCATATACCTAACAGAAATGTGCACATACTTTCTCCAAAAGACATGTAGGAAAATGTTCATAGCAATAATGATCTTAATAGTTAAACATCAGAAACAACTCAAATATCCATCAAAAGTAGAATAAATGAGTGGGATAGTTATACTATGTAAGACAATGAAGAGATCAGAGTAAATATAACAATGTGTATACAACATGGATGGGTCAAAGGAACACATTGAGTGAAAGATGTCAGACACAGGTTCTGGCTTCTGTTTATGGAAGGGTTACATTTATGAAAAATTTAAAATAGCCCATACTAATTCAGGGTCTTGGAAATCAGGATATTAACTACTCTTGGGTTAGTGACTTGAATAGGGAACGAGAATGGCTTCTGTAACTCTGGAATGTACCACTTCTTGATCTGTGACTGACTATACAAATGTGTTTACTTTGTGACTATTAGGAAAACAATATACTCATGGTGTGTGTGTGTGTGTGTGTGTGTGTGTGTGTGTGTAAAGGGTTAACAGCAGATCTGTATCCTCTTTCTCCAAGACCTAGGTCTACCTGGGGAGACTTTTGGTTTACTCTCTCCCAGCACCAGTCCTTTGAAAATGACCTAAGTTAAGATAAATTTGGAATGTTAGGCACCAAATCAGATCCCTATTATGTACATTGTGAAACCTGCAATCTGTACGGGGAGACCCATGGACTGTGAGCCTATGTGACTGATGGGCAACAAGGGAGATTGTTTGCATCCAGCTGAGCCCACAGAGCAAGGCCTCATCCCCAGCAATCATGAACACCCTAGGCAGGTGAGAAGGGAGCATCAGAGACCAGGGACAGTTGGTAGGCTTTCATGGAGATTGAAGGCTGTGCATATTCTATTTCCTGTCTTGCATCCTTCTCTGAAGCTAAGAAAACTTAGGGCTAGATGAAATGCTGTTGCATCTTGTGAGTTTCCTTGCCAGTCCAGACGGTGGGACCATGTATTGGACTTCAATAAAAAGTTTACCAAAGAAAGAAATCCTGTGACTATTCTTGCCAAAAGGCTATTTCCACTGATCATATCTTCCGCTTGGCCTCCAAGTTCCTTCCATTTTTCTAAACCTCCTCTTTGTCATTTGACCTATTCTCTCTTTTTTAGGACTGAACAACCAGTCCCTAAACCACCTGATCATTTCTCATTCAGAGCTGTATAAATATTGCCTCAACTCAAACTACCCACAGAGACCTCATGTCAATAACAAACAGTAAGACTAGTTGCAAAACATAGTCCATACCCAGGAGAAGTTACATGGTAACCTCTTTAAATTTTTTTCTTTCTTTAGCTAAACAAGGAATGGAACATCTCTGTCACGGACATTTTTAGTCACACATTATCTGGAGTCTTAGTTGCTGAGAATATAGCTCTACTTATTCTTGTTTCTAATTTGGTATCTCAGACTTCCCTGAAGTGTTAAACACTGGTATAGAGATAAACTTCAATCACCAATAAATGCTCTGAGAAATACAGCTGTGGTCACATGACCCCTAAGAATGACTTCCTCTGGGTGTCACTCTTTGCTCTTACTTTGCAAATGGCAAACGCCCTATAGTCAGTACTAGCTTTTCAGTGTTCGTTTCTGGTTTTTTTTTTAACTTTGTTGTCGTTATTGTTTTTAAGGGAATGAGGACCTTCAAGATTAATAAAAGCGGGAAAAAACACCTTATTGCATATAGAGATAACACATTATTTTCTGAATCATGCACTTTTGCTGTTAAATAGTCACACACCTTCTTGAGCTAGACTTCATATGTTTTATTTGAATTAAGGTCTCAGTAGTTGGAGTGTTCTGTCTTTCCTCACCATAGCCAGAGTCACAAGAGAAAGGGCATGATAGTGCCAGAAATATCTCAGTATCTCATGCAAACATTTCTGAAACCACTACCTGAATGATCAAATCTTTTTCTTGTACCTTCTTCTCATTTGAAATAATGCAAATTTATTGAGCACACTGATATTCAAAGATAGAACTCTGGGAGTGGAGGAAATATGATTTAAAAGCCACCAGCAACTTAAACTCTAATGAGGATCATAAAGCATGCTCCCCCAGAACATCATGCAGGGTGCAACAGGACACAATTAACAGGCACCTACTGTTAACTTTATGGTAATTACACCTGTGTTTTCTTCTTATGGAACTTCTAAAGCACACAGAATGATTAAGACCAATTTCCAATCATTTCTACAAACAGTGCAAAGGAAAGAAAGATTTAACCATGATTGCTGGTTGTTTCATCTTCAATTCAAAGTCCTGGACATCAGAAATAACCTAATGAGTTAACGTCATATTTGGAAATTTTATTTTTTTGCCTCCTTCCTTGGAAAGAATGAGTCATCTTATAGAAAAGTACAGGAGGCATTTACTATAACAAAACAAGGCTTCTTAAGGTGTCCAGTCTCACCTGTACACAGTGTGAAATCTCAGAACTGAAATCAGTTCTGAATTTTCCAAAACAATGGTCATTACTGGAAATAGAAATATTACCAGGATCTGTTCAAAGGGAGACTTCGGTTAAGTCCTATAATAATACTTAAAACTGGAATACAACCAACTGTGCCCAATATAATCAGATATGTGCAAAAGTTTTGTTAAATAACATGGTAAAATTTGCTAAAGACATTTCCAGAATGCTCACATTCATGTGGTTCCTAAAGATATGCTTTTCTATAAAGATCTGTACAGCCACAAATTCTGCCACAGAGGCTCCTGTACTCCATGACCTGGCAGAATCTACTTTCACCCTCTATGCATGGACCACTGAAGTACAAAAGTCACTACTCCTTAGGAATGAAATTTCCTCAGCCTTGGGAAGACTCAGGTTTTCCTGTACCCTGAGGGTTCTTGGCTATGGCCATGGAGAGCAGTCACTTGAAAATCTACAGTGGAACCTGTTTCAGTCAGCTGTTCTGCTGCTGTGACCAAAAGACGCACCAAAAACAATTTTAGAGAAGGAAAAGTTTATTTTGGGGTTCATGGTTTCAGAGGTCTCAGTTCATAGACAGCTATCTCCATTCCTTGGGGCTTGAGGTGAGGCAGATTATCTGGTGGAAGAGTGTGGTGGAGTAAAGAGCTCAGGACATGGCACCAGGAAGCAGAGAGAATCCCCTCACCACAGACAAAATACACACTTCAAAGGCAGTCCCCAATGATCCACATCCTCCAACCACATCTTACAGTCACCACCCAGTTAGTCCCTAACAGAGGATTTAAGCAGTCATTAGGTTAAGGCTCTCATAACGCAGTCCTTTTGCCTCTAATCTTCCTTGCATTTTCTCACACATGAGTTTTGGGGGGATACCTAATATCTAAACCATAACAGAATCTTTTTTCCATCTTCACATATGGATGTGAAAGATATGACAAAAGAGGAGTGTAGAAATCCCTCTCATGCATGCAGAAAAACTATTGTCAGAATATTCTTAAACTTAAAACAATTTGCAAAGCCCATGATCTCTGCCCTTTTTCCAAGAATCGGCAGCTCTAAAAGAAAGATATTCCCTTTAGTGCCATCCCACTCATGATTTGCTCTTCTGACAATTTCGCAAGATGATCCTCTGGGCTGGCATTCCACTTCAGGTCACCAGGTTTCTGCAATTTCTGTGAGCACTTGTAGCAACTCAGTAAATGTTGGGCGGCCTTTAGGGGTCTGGAAAGGGAAATGGAGGAAGTCAGCTCAACTAACAACACTCAGACACCAGCTGTGGATCTTGCTGGCAGAGAACTCGGATCCAGCCTGGTTCTCCACAAAAAGAAGAAAAAGACATCTTGCTGATACACTGTGGCATGATTGCATTTGAACGAGGCAGGAGTGTGAAAATATAAAAGTAAAGATTGCTGCAAAAATAAAATGGCTGGAACTGACTAGCTGGGCATGGTGGTGCATGGCTGCAATCCCAGACCCTGGGGTAGGGTGGGGTTTGAGGCAGGAGTATCACAAGTTCAAGGTCAGTCTTAGCAACTTAGTGAGGCCCGAAGCAACTTAAACCGGTCTTAAAATAAAAGAACCGATCTTAAAATAAAAAATAAAAAGGTCTGGGGATGTAACCAATTAAAAAAAAATAAACTATAAACAGTACCACATGTGGTTATTTAAATTAAGTAAAATTAAATAAACATTTAAGTTCACTTCTGCAGTCACACTAACCACTATTTAAGTCCTCAATAGCCAGAGGTGGCTACCATATTGGACAGCACAGATACAGAACATTTCCACCATTACAGAAATTTCTATTGGACAGAACCATTCTGGAGCCCTGTTTGGATGATTTGACACATATGAGGGCAAAGAAGAGCTGGAAGGGCTGATTTAGCGCATCAGGCCCCCAAGCTCAGCCCCAGTTATTTACTATATTTGCTTCCCTCTACAAAGAAGAATTTCGCTCAGAAAGCAGAAGATATGTTTCAATGAGGGACTTTGTAGGTCTTGGGGCACAGGGTGTGCTATCTTTAGACCCAGTTAACAAAATCCCTGGCCATGGAGCCAGAAATCAGAACATCTTTCCTATTTCACTGATGGATGTGATTTGGATCTGGCTTCATGAGGAAGAAGAAATAGCACTGGTGGCATCCTTGAAATCCACAGGAAATGGAATTATTCACAGTATCTGCATTCTCAGCTGGGTGAGGGGAAGGTACCACTTAGTTGCTCATAAACATAGAGTTCCAATAAAAAGGAAAGCCCAGATGATGTGAGCACACATTATAGTCCTCCATGAGACTCCAAGAATAAATTGCAGGGCCTCTCAAAGAGGCTGAAGTTCTGCAGGCCGAGCATACAAAATGTGTTTATCAATGGTAATGGGATCACATTTGAGTCTAGGGGCACCTAAGCACTTGGGGCAAAGTAATGGGCAAAGTCAACTTTTGCTAACCAATAAGTCAACATAATGAAAAAACTGTTTTAATCAGTTTTCCAATGATAGTTTGAGATTGAGGTCATTTCTTGATCTTTCCGGGAACATCCCATTTATCCCTCCCTCTTCTCTGTCTCATATCCACAGATATGTAAAATCTCACTAAGTATTTTATACACACATGTATATTGTTCCATATACATAAGCTCTACTTACAATGAGGTTACCCCCTAATAAACCCATCATAAGTTGAAAATGTCATAAATCAAAAATTCATTCAATTCACCTAATCAACCAAACATCATAGATTAGCAACACTGTCCACCGTAGAGTTTTGGTTGCTTACTGTGATCACATGGCTGCCTGGGAGCTGTGGCTTACCAACTCTGCCCACCGACCTCAGAGAGAATCCTACCTCATATTGCTATTCCAGGAAAAAAAAATCAAAATTAAAAATTTGGTTTCTATCGAATGCGTATCACTTTTGTACACTAGTAAAGGTGAAAATTTTTAAGTCAAACCATTATAACTATCATGTGTATATTCCTGAGCTCTCTATGTTGTTATTGCAAAGATGTTCTTAAGACAGCTGTTTGCTACCACATTGCTCTTGAAATATTGCCTTTTCCAGTGTCAGTGTTTTGGGAATCGAATGTGGTTTTTTGTTTGTTTGTTCTTGTTTTTTTCCTTTCAGGCAGGAGGAAACCCCGCATCAGGCTGTGATTTTTTCAGCCAAGACCATCAGCAGCAAAGAGAGTGAAGCTCTAAAACCACAGGGGAGTCTGATGAAAGGGGAGGGATGTGTTGAGTCGGTGCCCAGAAAAGGCAGAACTGGGACAGAAACCCCTCTACTTCATTTTTAAGCTTGGCATTTTAACAAAAGAAGAAACAAGGCTCCCGAGAGATGATTTCTGAGTGGTGGTTGCTGGCACACATGCTGCTTTTATTTCTAGTTTGCTTTTATCTCTCCAGCAGGAGTCTTAGGTGCCACAGAGAGATGAAACCCATTCCTTCCAGCCTTGAAAAGCAAGGCAAAAACAAAGTGGAGCAAAGGAAATAAAACACCAGCCTTCTTTTTCAATGTGGAAGTTTAGCAAACCTGGTTCTACCTTTGATTCTATGGACCAATAATAATAAGGTAACAAAATATCTCATCATTGAGGCTTTTAGATGGGTTTCTGAAATAACCCATCTCAGAGAGATAAGATTTGGCCTCTACACTGAGATCCTCAGCGGAGAGGCCACACTGTGAAAAACAAAATGGACACATGACTGTGCAGAGTTTCAAATAGAAAGAGTATTTCTGGCCCTCAGGATCAAGAAGACAGGTAGATTCGGCTACCATGAGAGTCTTAGGTAATGTTGGTGAGAACAGGTTTGCTCTCATATGCTGGGGCTGCCAACCAGGAAAGGCAGGACACTCACCTCGTGCCAGCAGCTGTACATGACTTCATATATGGACATGGGTGCCAGGTGAGGGCGATACAGCCGGAAACCATTAGAAATGGCTTCCACGACTTGCAGATTTGACTTATTTTCAAAAGGCATTTTTCCCTCTGTAAAAACTTCCCACATTAAAACTCCTGTGAATAAAATGCACAAAAACAAGGGATTAGTGGGCAGTGGTTACTTGGAACCGCAAGAACAGTTGACTTCAAGTTACTGTTATTTTATTATTTTTCTCCTCTAGCCTTTGAGTTACAATCATCCAAAGTGAGAGTCTTCTATCCAGGAAGCAGGTCATGCACTCCTGAGTTTTTGTAGAGGGCTATAACTCAAAAACAATCCCAGAAAAGGCAAAATCCTTCCTTTTCCATTGGTCTTGATGGCTTCCATACTAGAAGAACATGCTGGCAGCTATTCCATTTCTAAGTATTGCTCATATCCCCACACCCTGAAATCAATGAGCCTGTCTGACATTCCATAGAAAATGACAGAATTGTGCGAGCCTCTGCTGCCTGCTAAGACATGTCCCCCTCTTTCACTGAAAGGTCACACTGCTCGGCAGGGCCCTAGAAAGTCTACCAAGAGCTCTGTACATAAGGCAGTGTTCAATAATCACTGATTGATTATTGACAGACTAATGAAACTCCTTTAAGAACTCCCAATTTGAGTTCATTTAACTATAAACCTGTTTTATAAATATGTATTTGGTATTGGTTAGAAATCAGACCTATTCTAGGGCCAGATGATTCTATAAGAATGAGAACAGGTCACTTTCTTAAGAAGCTCACTGTCCAAGGAGGAAGAGAAAAGTGGTCAGGTAATACTCAGGCAGTTCTCCTTGTTCTGCAGCCACTTGATGAAAAAGTTGAAGCCCTCGTATCACTATTCAGAGGTCTCACAACTCACCTGCTCCCCAGTGAAACTTAAAATATTACCTGCTGAGAGCATCAGAAGGCAGTGGAGATGAAATAAGAGCAATGATATAGGCGTAACCTTACTACGGACAATAAAATTCACACCCATCTGAGGGCCCAGAAATCTCCCCAAACCCAAAAGTTATCCAGGAAGGTCTGGATGAAAGAAAATAGATAGCTTTTTGCATATTCATTGCCATGTTTTGAGAATCAACCCAAAGAACAAACTGCACTAGACATGGTTCCTATAGCTTCTCTTCCTCAATGAAGAATATCGCCCAGTATAAATTAACAAACAGACCCCAAAGAAGCCTATGTCTAAACCTACAAAATATGAAGGTAATGAAGTAAATGAGGTAGGACTCATTTTTTTTTTCAAATCCAGGTTTTAAGTTCAGGTTGTCAACTGAACAATTGACAAACAGGCTGCTTTGTAGTTAAGGAATGAAGTTTGTTAAATACATATAATTTCAGTGATGACATAAAATTATTTTTCCTAAAAACCTTTGTAAGGTCGAAAAGTTGGCTGATTTTGTTTTCTAGATCGGCACATTTTTTTCTATGTTTTAAAACAAGGGCTCACCAAGAAAGGAAAAGATCCAAAAGGCAGATTGATGTAATAGGTGTATGACGGCAACTGTCAAAGATGGTCTGGGTGTGGTTAGAGCACATAAGGAAGCATAGCCACAAGAAGATTTTTTTTATTTTTTTATTTTTATTTTTTTTGGTACCAGGGATTGAACCCAAGGGTTAACCACTGAGCTGCACCCCAGCCCTTTTTATATTTTAGTTAGAGACAGAGTCTCATTAAGTTAAGGCCTAAGTTACTGAGGTTGACTTTGAACTTGTGATCCTCCTGCTTCGGCCTGCTGAGCCACTGAGATTACAGGTGTGCACTACTGAGCCTGGCATGAGAGGACTTTTTTGAAAGGTTATATTTTATTAAGAAATAAAGGTAGGGGCTGGGGATATAGCTTAGTTGGTAGAAAGCGTGCCTCATAAGCACAAGGTCCTGGGTTCAATCCCCAGCACCGCAAAGAAAGAAAGAAAGAAAGAAAGAAAGAAAGAAAGAAAGAAAGAAAGAGAAAGAAAGGTAAAACAATTAGCCATTTGATTAAATCAAGT
Source organism: Glaucomys volans (assembly GCA_020662805.1). Lineage (NCBI taxonomy): Eukaryota > Metazoa > Chordata > Mammalia > Rodentia > Sciuridae > Glaucomys > Glaucomys volans. The sequence goes on along the minus strand of JAJEJO010004085.1, from coordinate 147,136 downwards.
TCCACCAAATGGGCATCGATCAAATGCACTCACCAAATGACCAGACATCAGATTTACTGCTGTATTTGTTAAAATGAAAAACTTCAGGTGGGGACCACTTGATTGGGAACTTGGCTCCAGAAGAACTGATATATTCATCATCCAAAACATACCTACAGTCATCAGAATCAAAACACATTGTATAAATTACCTCCATGAGCTATTTACTTCAAATTCCTTTAATTAACTCTGATTTGCAAAAGGATATATTTTATCCCAGAAAGGTTCTGTACACCTTCTCTTCTCACTAGCAGAGTATAAAGTTATCCTTTATAGGGTTTTCTCCCCAAACCAAATCTCATTGTGTTTATTTTCATTGGATCTCAGAAAACCATAACGATTCTTCAATTCAAAATAATGGCCCACTCTGTATGTTCATTCTTACTGTATTAGAGGCATTCTGAATGCTCTAACAAAGTTATTAAAAGGAAGTAAAAGACCAGCCTTCTTAGACTGAAAAAGAATGAATTCCAAATTGAATGCTATATTTTCTTTCATGTCCACATTTTTGTAGGGCATAAAGAAGGAGAAGGGAGAATAAATGCATATGAACAGAATACACTTTGATGTGAAAAATCTCTAATATATTGGAATAATAAAAAGAAATAGGAATAATTGCCCTCTCCTTTAAAAAAGCATGAAATGCTCTCTCTTTTTTGGAGAGAAGATACAAGAATTAACGTGGGCCTATTGTCCCTTGAATACACAATATAATTTAAATTATTTATTTTTATTATAAATTATTATTATAATTTTTAAAGTATTTATTAAGGCTGCCCCCACACTCCCACTTTTTCCCCCATGTACTCCATCTCATGCCACCTTTAAGACCTCCCTTATTTTTTTAATATATTTTTTAGATTTTGATAGACATTTATTTTATTCATTTATTCTATACGTGGTGCTGAGAATCAAACCCAGTGTCTCACACAAGCTAGGCAAGTGCTCTACCACTGAGCCACAACTCCAGCCCCAGGACCTCCCTTATTGAGTCAGAGTTCATTCTACTTAGATAAAGAATGATACGAGGAAACAAAGGAGGGAAAGCCACTTTCCATAGATTTGGAGTTTCTAGAGTCTAGACAGAAAAGAAAGACTAGATTATTAACAAGACATTTGACAGAGCCTGTGCCTTCTCTACCAAGTAGTGGCCCAAGAAAGGCAAAAATTCCAAAGAATAAATGACCCTGGAAGTGGGACTTTGGATAGCCCCATGGAATTTTTGAATCATAGAGAATGCCAGTTTCTAAAGGAATTTTGCAGACAGAAATTCAGGATGAGTGAGAAGCCACCTGTGGTTGGCTGGCTGAAGGAGGAGGATGGTGGCTGCACAAATGCCAGTGTGCATGGAAAACAGGACCAGAGAAGTTGCCTCCTACCAGGACCCAGCCCCATGACACACCCAGAACTGGAACCCTGATGTTGCAGAAAGAAGCCCTGGATTCACTGAAGTTAAATTTCTAACACCCCAAAGAAAAGGGAACTCAATATAAATTATATTGAATTGCAAAATACATGGTTAAATTTTTCACAGTCTTGAGTTGTAGACTTGAAGCCAGCTACTACACTTAATAATAGATGTGTTTGATGTTGACCTAGAAAGTCAGGGCTGAACAAATGCATTTTGCCTTTTTTTTTTTTCAAAAATATATATTTATCAGAAAAGCATTTTTCTTAATCTTACACAGATGAATGGACTGAGAAATTCTTTTTGTTTTAAGATCTACCATGGTTTTGTTAATGATGACCTGAAAGATAAGAAGAGGCACAGTAAATAAATGCCTACCTCACAGCTAAAACTGGCACATGTCCTGAAATCCAAAGTGGGTCAGCGGGCCACACACCCACACCAACACTTTCCCCAGAGGAAAAAAGCAGAGCCAGTAGCAACTTCAGTTTTTTCACAAATGTAAGATTCTTATTATGAGTGAAAAATGTAGAGATAGATATAGATATAGATATATAGAGATAGAGATTATTTAAATTTAGATTTAGATTTCTCACATACCTGGTCATTCCAAAGTCTGAAATTTTTACTATACATGTAGAACCAACCAAACAATTCCTTGCCGCCTATAAAAAGAAGAAAATAATCCAAGTTTCACTACAAGTTTTTCCTTCAAGAGTTTCTGAGCTGGGGGTGTTACTCAGTGGTAGAGCCCTTGCCTAGGATGCACAGGTTCTGGGTCAATCCCAGCACTGAAAAAAAGTATCTGCTCTCCTTCTCCTTAGTTTCCACACACCCTCCGTGGGCCAGGCATGCTATGCTGTTGTTATGACGCTACCTATCAATGTTATATATGATTTAATAACCTGCCCTTATATGATGAATTTTAATTATTCTTCAATGTAATAAAAAACTGAAATGTCAACACTTTTTAAAATGTCTAATCTTCCTCAAGAAATATACTTGATAAATACGAGGATTCATTTAATCCAAAAGAAGATAAACTCTGAATCTTGGCATAAGAGTAGTATGTATTTTTTATTTATCTTAAGTAAAAGAAAAAAAATAACCCAATATACATAACAAATAAGAATAGTCATTTCATATCTTTAGAATCTCTACTAGGGTAATAAAGATTAAGAAATTATAGCTTTAAACTTAAATTGCACTGAAGATAACTTTATAGCAATAATTTCATATTTCTTAAAATTATCACAGTGAACTAAATACGGTACAATATAAAACCAATATAATATATGTGATGCCCAAACTATCTATTTTCATCAATTTAATCAAGAAAATCTTGATTGGTTATTTAGTATCATAAAGTTGAACTGCTTGATAGAATTTTTTTTCTTTTCTGCTAATTTGTGGTTCAATGAGTTCAGCAACAAAAGCAAGAGACTTAGCCAGGTGCAGTGGTGCACACCTGTAATCCCAGTGACTCCAAAGGCTGAGGCGGGAGGATCACAAGTTGGAGGGCAGCCTGGGCAACCCAGAAAGACCCTGTCTCAAAATAAAAAATAAAATAAAATAAAAAGGGCTGGCAAGCTGGGCGCGGTGGCGCACGCCTGTAATCCCAGCACTTGGGAGGCTGAGGCAGGAGGATCTCGAGTTCAAAGTCAGCCTCAGCAACTTAGCGAGGCCCTAAGCAACTCAGTGAGACCCTGTCTCTAAATAAAATACAAAATAGGGCTGGGGATGTGACTCAGTGGTTGAGTGCCACCGAGTTCAATTCCTAGCATCAAAAAAAAAAGGCTGGCACTCCTGGGGCACAATTCACAATATGGCAAAAAGAAAAAAGAAAAGAAAAGAAAAAGAAAAAGGCAAGAAATTTGAAATGGCAAACTGGAAGGAGCCAGCGAGGAAAATGCCAGCAGGTACCAACAATGATCTCAAAGCCAAACCATAAGAAAGGTCCTTGACAGAGCAGACTCTTTGTTAGCTGATATGTTTTATGGAGCAGGTAGATAGATAAAATAGAGTGTAAAGAGAATGAACAGAGAAGATAACAGGCATAGGAGGACCTGCATGAAACTACCCAGAGCAAACAGAACAATGAAAACGGTCACACAACTGAGTTTTGAATTATAACCCAGGAAAGACAAACCTACAGAGACCAGGAGAGTGAGTTAGAGTTACATGCAACAGGTACCATATCCATCCATTCAAAAATTTGCTCAATAGCTCCTATGTGCTGGACACTGGGAGACATGCCATGAGTGATGAAGAGCAAGGATCTGCCACAGTTAGCATTGTAGAGCTCACAAATGGGCCAGGCACTGTTGAACCAGCTTGTACAAGGAGATTCATGTAATCCTCCCACCAAACCCATACAAGGAAGTTGTTATAATTAATACTGCTTTCCTGGTTAACGAGATTGCCCAGGGTCATATAGCTAGTAAACAATGTTAAAAAAAAAGAAAGTTAACTATTATATGAAGCAGTAAATAATAATCGTCATGGAGTTCTGAATCATGGGTGGGATGAACCTACTTCCCAAGGTGTGCCAGAGCCCACTATGCCTTCTTTCTCTCTCTAAGAAAACCCGGTTAAGTGACAAAGTAAGAGTATGGTCAGGCTGGGGATATCGCTCAGTTGGTAGAGTGCTTGCCTCGTAAGCACAAGGCCCTGGGTTCAAACCCCAGCACCACCAAAAAAAAAAAAAAAAAAATATGGTCACCCTTGGTCAGGTGTGATGGAAGCATGGGATTAGTTCTAGGTGGCAGTATCAGGGGTTTCTTAATAAATCTTCAAATAATCATTTAAGTTAATTTTTAGATTCAGAAATGAGACATGGAAAGATGTAGATGGAATCGTATGAATATTCTGAGAAAATGTGGAATGGGCAGAACACATTATTGCAAGGGAGGTAGTGAAAAATGGAAGCAATGCTATTAACATTTGGTTTGGGACAAAGATAGTCATTTTTTAAAAAATAAGAATGTTCTGGGCATTACAGAACAGAATGATGTAGCATTTCCAGTCTCCCTCCCTCAGTAATGCCAGTACTGTCTTGCAGTACTGTCAGAACCAAATCAGCTACACACTGGGGCAACTGCACGCTGGGTGAGAACCACTGGAATTTGCTCTTCGCTGCTGTCTCTAGAACCCAGAAGTGTGCTTGGCAAGCACTCAGCACTTGGTGCATGCTTGATTAGGTGTTCAAAGGAAGAAAGGTGGAAGGAAAGAAAAAAGAAGAAAGAGAAGGATGAAGGGGAAAAGCAAGAGGATAAATGAAAGCAAATCAGTTTTGGTTAATTCAAAGAACATTTAGAATGAAAGACTTGGTTACAGCATGGACAATAAAAAAATAAAGCTACATTTCCCAACAAATTACACAAATAGGAAAGGTTTTGAAATGAAGTTATAGGATATATTCTTGCAAGTATTGAAATTGCCATATCCCAAACACAGGTACAATGTGTAAAATCATAGAGAATTTGCACCATACTTACTAAATCTCTGTGGATATAGCAGTTCCTCTCCAGATACTCCATTCCTTCACATACATCCTGGCACACACTCAGTAGCATTTCCTTCCTAAGTTTTCCTTTTCTGTCCCTGAGATAGTCAAGCAGGCAGCCATTTTCCATAAACTCTGTCACAATATAAAGGGGCTTCTGCTGTATACATACCCCATAAAGCTGAACCAGCCTTGAATGGGATAGTTTCCTGTTGAAGAAAAACAGAATCTGTTTTGCATTTCAAAGTGTTTGAACACAAGAGGCAATGTTGGCCATCTTTATATCATTTTCATTGTCAAGATAAACATCAGCCCAATCACAGAGAGGAGAGCATTTTCCTTTCCACTTCATGCACTCAGAAAGTGGGATCAGAAATTTAAGCAGCACTTCCAGAGTCGCTGCTGATGTGTGCCTCACATTCTACTTCTCAGCATTCTAGTTTTCTCCTTTCCATCTTGTGGGCCTTCTGCTTCCTCATTACTGCTTATCCAGGCCCAGGCCTCAGAGTTCTGCTCCTTGACTCAACTTTCCTAACCTCAGCCACCCAAACAAAAAACTCCTGGATGGACAGAAGAGAGGAGTGATCAACAACATGAAGAAAATTAAATTCTAAAGCGCAAAGGCCTTTTAAATGACTTTAGAAATTTTTAGATAGAGACTAAAAAAACCTTTACCAACATGAAACCTTGCTTTGTAATTAGTAATTATACACACACATACACAGGGAGACCTTGAATGTTGCCTATTAAACCCAGAACTTTCTAGTCATCTTGACTTCAAAAGTTTATTGTTTCTCCCATGGAATATCAAATGCAGTCTCTAAAGGCCTTTTATGCTAACTGATCACCATGGAAAACAACTTTGAATTCATGTTGGTAATTTTACAAGATGTATAATAAGCAATTCTTTGTTAGTCCAAAGTACCTTGAAAATTACCTCTTCTTCTCATTCATGAGAGTAAAATAAACTCAGTGGCTCTGGAAGACTGTTTACCTTAAAACAAAGTGCATGATGTGATTATAGACACATTACCATAAAATCAATTTGTGAAAACACTCCAGTTAATGCAGAAGAGGCACTCAGAGACTGTAAACATTATTTTAATTTTGTATATATATATATACATATGTATTTGTATAAATTTTTCATCAGATTTAACTTTCAAGCTCACAAAGTGTACTTTCAGTTAAGGAATGCAGTTTATATGCATGCCAAGCCATGGCAGGAAAGCAAGTCTTGAAATGGAATATTAATTTTCCATTAAAAATTCACCAAGCCAACACCCACAGGGAAGTATCTGAGAATTAAAATATTACACTGCAGTGTCTTAGCAAGACCACTGGCAAAAGCCTATCAGAAATAAGGCAAAACAAATAAACAAACCCTCATGTATGTTCAGTCTAACGAATAAGACAAATATTTCTCACAGGCATAGAAAAATGCAAATGGAAAAAGTACATTCTTGTTCACTGTAAATTTAGTACCTCTTAATAATTTAGAGAAGAATATATGATTCATTGTAAAATAAATCATTTATCAAATATTAATGACATTTATTCATATATTTGCTTATTAAAATTAATAAATATTATTTATTCAGTATTTATTTAACTATTTTCAAACCCATTGTAGATTTTTCCTGTGCTCATTTTCTACTTTTTTACTTTCCCACTGAATCAAGTTTCATGATTTTAAATACCATCTCTGATGTGATCATTCTCAAATTAATGCCCTCCACCTTGACCTTCCTCCCGAACTCCAGATTCATGTATTTACCTGACCACTTGGTCACCATTGGCTGCCTGACAGGGCTCTCAAATTTAACACTTCCAAAGCAAAATTCTTCATTTTTCCCTATTCATGTCAGTCATTGAAACCCTCTACCTAGCGGTGCACACCAATACCTTGGAATCATCTTTGCTCTCCCAGTTTCCTCCCATTATCTGACACATTTGACATAATAAGTCTTGATCACTTTTTCTCAAACATGTACCTTGAAACAACTCTCTTTTTTCATCTTTACCCTCATCCCACCCACCATCATCTTCCACCTGGACCACTTGAATAGCCTTCAACCTGCTCTCCCACCCCACTTCTGACTCCCATCAATCATTCTCCACAAGACATCCAGTGTGACCCATGTAAAACACAAACTGAATGAAGTGCTTCCAGTCCTCCTTGGCTACCCAATCCAACTGAGCCCCCAACCAGCTCCTAATATCTTTGTCACATCTTCCTGTCTGTAGTCCTAACCCTTACTTCTCTTCAAAGCTGAATTGCTCCTCTGCTTGATGGTTTGGTGTCTCTCTCCTCATCTCCCAATAGAGCATGGGCATAAATTAACTCTTCAAGAGTCAGAACCTTACCTGTGCTACTTATCATCACATTTCCAGAACTTAATACCTACATACTCAGTAACAGAGAGTTATTGAATGAAAGAATGAATACAAGAAAACTGAATGATGACATTGATGCTATATTTTGTTTAACAAAGTTGTAAGGGACACTATGAAATCTTTGAGAAATAAATTATTTCTAATTCAAGAGATTGCCTGTGGATATTGTAGCAAGAGTTTGCAATGTGATCTGCATTTATACATGATTTAGCACAAACTCAGGCAATTAGAGGCAGGGCCTGTCTCTCTTTCCAGCTGGGTGTCCTTGGTGTGTTCTGTCCTATTCCTTTTTGAAATCCTCAAACCAACAAAAGAGGAAATTAGAACTTACACTTTCTGAAAATAAATTTTTTTTATTTTTCCATTTCCTCTCATTCCTGAATCCTCCTTCTTTCCCTGATCTGCTATACTTCTAAAATCTTTCTGTTCATTTACCTTGAAGGGTTTTTAAAAAATTTTTAGGCAGAAAAGAAGACTCAATACAATTATATGGAAAGAAAAAAGCTATAAAGAAATAGCTCTGCTAGGAGAGAGATTAGATGACTCTTCTCCTTTTCTCAGTTTTCCAAATGTCCTGATTTAAAGTGATATTTAAAATAATGTTTCTTATAATATTGTCATGGAAAAGCATTTAATTTAAATAATATCAATTATTTAATGTAAGTAATAGGGTCTAAGAATCCCATTATAAATTTTATAATTAATTAATTCCCCTGGAAAAAACACTTCAGCAGGGAGAGACAAGAAAAACAAATGGTATTTTCAATTCTTGATTCAATTATGTTTAGCATGAATATAAAATGTTAAAGCCTGTTTTTCAAAAAACTAACATTTTACTGGAAAGATATGACAGAGACATAATGAATCAAATGAGATACCGAGCACAAAGCTCTTAGGAAAATTAGATGTACTTACACATTTTTCTGTGTTTTAAATGCTATTAGTTCACATATCTCCATATAGTGCACTGCTATTGATGTGCTACATCTAAAGACACAAACCCACAAGTGAAAAACTAAAACAAAGGATCCATTAAAAGCAGATCCTTTGATAACTTAAAGGGAATATAGTACTCCTGATCCAAAGAGCTGTGTTCAAGTTTTTTTTCTCTCCTAATGGCTGCATGACCAGAAATGACTTACTTAAGCTTTCTAAGGCTCAATTTTTTCATGTGTGAAATGGAGATGATAAAACATGAGATAAATAAACATGCTCCCATTTAAGCATGTTTACCATTTAAGTGGTATCATGTTCATGAGCACATAAGAAATATAAACCCAAGTTTAAAAAAACAAAGATGAATTAGAAGGTTTAATCAGATTTTATGTGCAGACGTTGTCTACGGCACAGATTGGTCTTCTCTCATCTGAAGTTTTTAGAAAATGCTCTGGAAACCCCAGCAAACAGGCCCCCAGAGGAGGCAACAATGATTGAGAGCACAACACATATTTGCATTTTGTTTGTTTCTGTTGATGCACTGGAAAAACTACATGGTGACAATATTGACTAACAGTTAAGACTCTAAGATCTGCCATATATTGATCTATCAATAATTGTTGATAATTATGTTAGTTAACATTATGGGCTGTGTGCCCAACAGATCAGGGTCCCGCTTTCAATTAGAAGCTCAAATTGTGGGACTGTAGATAAATTACATAAACTTCCTAAATTTCCTTTTTCTCATCTGTAAGATTAAGATCTACTTCCTAGAATTGTGGTAAGGATTTATTAACTCATTCAATAATCCACAAATTTTTATTTTAGCAACAACTCCTGGCCAGTCATCATTTTGAGCACTCACCAGGTTGAATGAGAGATGTAAATAAATGGTCCTATTATTATGGAATTCACATTATAGTAGGGGACTAACATTAAGCTTCAGAGTAGTGACAAGTATTTCGATGGAACTAACACAAAGTGACAGAGCAGAAGGTGCCTGGGGCTGGGTATTTCCACTTACACAGAGTAGTCAGAGAAGACCTCCCGGAGGAGACAACATTCCCACTGCTGTGGATATGTGGCAGACAGAACTCAATGCATGTTAACTATTCAAAGATGAATGTATTTGCAATAAGATGTTAGAATGGAGCTTTTTCTGCCTTATTTTCAAAATATCAGGAAAAAAATCAGACTCATTCCAACCCAAGAACATATTATGTCCATCTGAACTGACTTACAAGTCCTTACATTCCTGCTTCTATAAACTGCCAGAAGCAATTTCTATTCTCACACTACATAAATCTTCCATCACCTTCAAAATATTATCCTCAGGAGATCAGTGCAGTAGATGAAGGGGATTGAGGGAGAGGGAAAGACAGGGTAAGGGAGGAACTGTGGAATGAAATTGACCAAATTATGCTACATACATATATGAATATACCAGTGAATTCTACCTCTATGTATATCTATAATGCACCAATTAAAATAAATTAAAAAGAAAGACCAGTTTTTTATTTTTACAGACTGCATTTTGATTCATTGTACACAAATGGGGTACAACTCTTTTCATTTCTATGGCTGTGCACGATGTAGATTCATACCATTCATGTAATCATACATGTACATAAGGTAATGATGTCTGTCCCATTCCACTATTTTTCATGCCCCCACCCTCCCCCTCTCATTTCCCTTTACGTAATCTAAAGTTTTTAATTCATTCTTTTGGTTATAATTATACAAGCTTGGAATATATCGTATTCTAATTAGGACCCCATACACAATGGTGGGATTTGCTGTGGTATAATCATATAGGTACATAGGAAAATTATGTCAGGTTCATTCCACCATCTTTCCTTTTCCTACCTGCTCCCTTCCCTTCATTCCTCTTGTCTAATCTACAGAACTTCTATTGGAAGACCAGTTTAATAGAGAAAGGGGATCAGGGGGAAGGAGATGGAAGGGAAAGAGGAAGCACTGGGGACTAAAATAGAGCAAACTGTTTTACATGGAAGTATGATTATGTCAAAATGAACCCCACTATTATGTATAACTATAATGCACTAATAAAAACATTTAAAAAAATCATCCTAACTGATGATCCTAACCAATTTCCCAACCAAGCTTGAATCATCCAAGAATTCCCTCATCGTGGCATCAGACATTGCTGATTCTTGTTTGATAAAGACTCCAATGTGTCTTCAATTCCCTCCAAATCCCCTGTTTCCCACTCATTTTTGTATTATGCCTATTTAATCCAACACACGGGACTATAATTTTTGTCCTTTAGATATAGGAAAATCATGGTCATATGGATATCCTATCAAAGAGCAAAGGCCAGGCAGATAGATGCTTAGGGAACCTTGAGACACAAAAATGTCATTGGGAAGCTGAAGTCACTGAAAAATTGTGCTTATCATAACCTTCCTCTGGATTCACTCTATTGTATGTGGCTAGGAAGGATATTTTGATAAGATACTTGAGGACTAAATTCGGAAGGCCCAAAAGACATCATTGCTCTGCCTTCCAAGGAGAATGGGTCCAGCTAATCACTTTTGGTTGTCATTTGTCTATTTTGGTGTTGTTTTGTTTCTAATTCTGCAAGTTTGGGATGGAATTAAATAGCTCTGGACAACAAACAATGCCACTTGGGGTTTTCTCCTTCAATGCATTGATCCTTTTCTAAGTAAATGTTGAGTAAATATTTAAAGGGATGTTGATTTGAACCATGCCAAATTATTGATTTGTCCTAGTGCAACCCAGGTTACAATCATAAACCACAACTCTAAGTTC
>JAJEJO010004085.1:102206-130394 GCA_020662805.1 Glaucomys volans | reverse complement strand
GGGGGTGGGGGAAGGAAAGATAGTAGACTGAGACAGACAGTATTACCCTATGTATATGTAAGATTATATGAATCATGTGAATCTACATTGTGGAAAAAAAGATATATTCCCTGCTGTATAATTATATCAAAATGGGTTCTACTGTCATGTACAATTAAAAAGAATCAATAAAAAAAACTGCAAAAAAAATTTGGAAAAAAAAAACATCTGGGGAGCAGGGAAATTAAAAAGAGGAATTGGAGGAATTTCCTCTAACTTCAAAGTTTTTATTTGCCAAATACTTTTATCCTGGGAAGTACTACCCATGGATTAGTGATGATCTTTCTGTGACAGAAAGAAGTCTGTCACTCTCTTGGCATTTTGTCACTTGTCACTTTCTTCTGGTAAGGTGGTGAATTGTCATGTGTTAAAATGACCCATGCGCATGTTTATATGTTCACAGAAAAATTGAAAGTTTAGGTAATAATTTTTTAAAAATAAGAAGACAGAATAGCCATGGACCCCAATTCACATCTTTCCTAAAACTGAATGCTCCAAAATATCCTTCAATGGCATGAGTTGCCTCTTCCTAGAGGAGACAGTAGTAGCCGCGTGCAGATGCTGGAGCCAGGGGTTCAATGGTTTCAATGGTTTCCATGACTTCTGAGGGTTCAAAACCTCAGCATAGGTATTTATTAGCTATATGACCTTGAGCAAGTTACCGCAAAATTCCTGCCTTAGTTTTTTCATCCATAAGATGAAACTATCAATAGCACCTACCCTTAGGGTTGCTCTGAAGATTAAATAAACACACATAAAAAATGCTTGGAACAGGATTTGCCCCAAAGTAAATCTTTAGTAAATATCAGTTATTTCTGGGGTCCATATCTTTCCTCTTCTCCTTATCACCCTTCTTTCTTGTTTTCTTATTTCTTTCCTAGTTTCTTTTCTCCTTCAAAAAGTAGCACCATAGTTATTCATTTTTAACTCCCATTTTCACTTTTTCTTGTTTCCATTTTTCATTTTTAAAATTATCTTTGTGATATTTTGTAGATTATAAGAATGATATATATGCCATTATAATTTTAAAAACCCTAAAGCTATCTATAAAGCAGAAAATAAAAGTGTCCTTTACTCCCAGTCTCAGTTTCTACAGATGAACATTAACAATTTATAGTCTGTTATAATCTTGTTTAAAAATTATTACCTAAACTTTGACTTTTTCTGTGTACATATAAATATACGCATATATATTTTTAACAAAAAAATTGGACTGTGGTCTGAATATACTGCTCTGAAATTTTTAACTTACCCACAACTTTTAATGTCAGTACATCCTAATCTACTTCATTTTTTTTTACATCAATTTTTAAAATTTTTTCTTTGAAGGAAGGAGGAGAGGAATGTGCAGAAGAAACTCAGAGCCTGTCTCCTGATTCAGGGGGTTTCCATCTCCAGCCACACCTGTGGCCTCCCAGGACCATCTGGAATATCCATGTGGCCTCAGCCCATAAGTGGATACAAATTTCTTTGGATTTATTCCTGATATTTAGGACCAGTATAATGGAAAAATGGCCTCTTTCCAGAAAGGATTTTTTTGGTCAGCACAATGTTTCATGAGTGAAATATAAAAAGGCACTGCATGACAAAAAGTCAAAACAATATGAAAAGTTACAGTAGGTTCCAAATGCTGGGGTGCTGAGGTAAGGAGATTCCCCGTGGACTCAAAGTGATCCAGTATAGGATGGGTGAGCGCTGAAGGCCAGAGATGTGGTCCTAACCGTGGTGGAACTTTCTGGGATCCTGTATCCTTCTGCAGATTATAGGTTTGCACAAATGACAATGTGGCAAATAATAGCTGGGAAAGGGGGTTAAATAGTTCTCTGGTATGTTTAGTCCAAAGTGAACCTATAAAAGGCTGCATTTTGTATAACTTTTTCTTTTCTCCAAACTACAAAGAACAAAGATTTAAAGGGAGATTTCTATCACAATTGTCTAAAGTAGAGAGCAAATCTAGGGAAGGAGAGTAAAGAAAAAGAGGCATCATTATTTAGGGAATTAGAAGTCCTATTACATTTTACCATACATGAACTTCCAGAGCAAACACATAATGACAAAAAGGCCTTTTGCTTCCCAGTCACCCGTCATTCTTCTAACATGGTAGAAATGTGAAAAACAAACTCACCTCTTGCACCTTGACTAGAAAAACAAAGGCACATCGATGAAGAGGACAATTACCCAGAAAACAGATTGTTTTCCAAGTTCCTAAACTCATTCTGCAGGCGGACTTACTCCTGTTGATCGTCTGATACACAGAATGCATTGCCCAGCCAGATCCTGGGCCCCGAGCCCTCCTAGCCCGAGGTAATGCCCCTCGCTTACCAGCGGCATTGTGCTGGTGATACCAGATCAGCTCAGGCACTGATGGAAAGAGGTGTCTTTCAGCCACATACCACTGTCCCGAGTCATTCCTTTTAATCTGATAATGTTTTATTGTAGCCTCTGTACTTCTATAATAGATAAAATGTGAATTAGTAAATAATCAAAAGATCACTTTAGAACTAAGGCAATTCATTAAGCAACAGGACTCCAATTCTCAAATTCTCATGTTATCCACACTATGCTCTGAAGAGAGGATTGATCAGTTTAATATGTGCCTGACCATCCTGGGATAATTCCTCAATGGTCTTATTGAGGTCTCATTCAAACATAACTTCTGCCAATATTGTCTAGGTGACAAGTTCAATGTCCAAAAAAGTGGAGCTCATCCTGGAACACAGAATATTTATTGAATATCAAACATTGGTGAAATAAATGAGAAAATGCCCTGTAGGGACTGGAAATGTGAGACAAGGAAAACCAATGTACAGTACATTCATACATAGACCAAAATAGGGTGCATTAATAAGCAGGTTACTGCTCTGCACAACCTTAGTCCTTCTAGGAATCGAAGAGAGACTGGAGAGCACACCTCGGAACTGCCCCACAGAAGGGCAAACAAACAGGTGTTCATCCACCAGCTCCCATTCCTCATGATGGGGGGCTGCTCCTGATATAACCACTCAGGTATTTCCAACCTAGTCATGGGGCCCGTTTGCTTCCACAGCCAGAGAAGATCCTCAGGCAGGAAGACATGGGAAGCTTTCCAAGTGAGGAAACCTCCCTGCAGGTCAATCCCAGAGCAGACCAAGGGACAGGAGGAACACAGCAACAGCATCTTCTACACCTAACCTAATCTAACCCCTTTACTTGATGGTTGAGAAAAAGGAAGACAAAAGAGGTCATGTAGCTAATGCAATGTCACACACAGCGTGTTAGGGATACAATGTAGGCTGGCTAGTTATCCTGACCTCTGGGCCAGCAATCCTCTCCCTAAACTAAGCTCTCACCTCTATTCTTTTTTTTTTTTTTTTTTTTTTTTTTTTTACCAGCTAGTAATACTTTATTGTCATTACCAACATTTATAGTCACTCTGAGATTCCTGTTATCAGAAAACCTGATAATATTGGATAAATGTGATGGACGCACACTCTTCTCAAGCCTCGTTTTAGCTGTGAGTTTAAAATTTTGTGATAGAACAAGTGAAAAAATACATCACCTCTATTCTCTACAGGATGGTATCGCCATAAAAATAGATTGTCCAGGGCTTACTTCTTAATCAAAATCACAACTGCTTACCTTCTAGCTCTTATAAACACAGAAATGGTGTAAGACCCCAAATGTCTTGAATCTCTGACAATAAACGCACCTTCTTTAGCCTGAAAAACAATTTATTCATTACACAAGTCTATTTCTGCTCAAAAAGACAACACTATACCTTGGTGATGAACAACAAAGCTGTACCAACTAACTGTAAGTAACTCACTATGTTCTTACTATAAAGAATGAGACCGTTTTTATATAAGTACACATGAAGTTTTATCTCCCTTGTAGGTCTTGAATTTATAATGCATGAGTATTTAAAAACACCCTGATTTTTATAAGAAAAGTTCTGTACTTGAGAACTTTTACTACACTTATTTGTTATTTTTGTTGTATTAATTAGGACAACAGATAAATATAACTGATAAATAGGATGAACTCTGAAACTGACAGGATTGTACTTTGGAAGGAGAGAGATAGTGTGGTGGATGGCATAAGGGAAGCAGGAAGAAATATTTCTGGAAAGACAAACAGTGGATGGAGAGATCAGAGTTCATGAGAACAATGGATTCAGGGGAGTCTGAATGGAGGAGGAAGTTGCTGTAGGAGTGGGAAGAAATGAAAAGAGAAATGGTGGGAGAAGAACATTTTAACAAGTGTGATGCTAAGTTAAAAACCAAATCCTAACATGATGAAGATTTGGGCCTACTTTTTCTTCTATTTGGTGCAGGGTAGCTGGTCTAATTCCTAGATACTTGATCCATTTTGAGTTGAGTTTTGTGCAGGGTAAGAGATAAGGGTTTAATTTCATTTCACTGCATATGGATTTCCAGTTTTGCCAGCACCATTTGTTGAAGAGGCTATCTTTTCTCTTTTCTACATTGTATGTTTTTGGTACCTCTGTCTAGTATGAGGTAGCTGTATTCATTTGGGTTTGTCTCTGTGCCCTCTATTCTGTACCATACCATTTTTGTTACTATTGCTCTGTAGCATAGTTGAAGGTCTGGTATTGAGATACCACCTGCTTCACTCTTCCTGCTAAGGATTGCTTTGGCTATTCTGGGTCTCTTATACTTCCAAATGAATTTCATGATTGCTCTATTTCTATGAAGTAGGTCATTGGGATCTAATTAGAATTACATTGAATCTGTATAACACTTTAGAGTATGGCCATTTTGACAATATTATTTCTGCCTATCCAAGAACATGGGAGATCTTTCCATCTTCTAAGGTTTTCTTTAAGCTTAGGACCAGACTTCCTTAACAAGACTCCCAAAGTACAAGGAAAAAAAGGCAGGAATCAATAAATGGGATAGATTCAAACTAAAAAGCTTTTTCTCAGCAAAGGAAACAATCAATATTGTGAAGAGAAAGCCTTCAGAATGGGAGAAAATCTTTACCACACACACTTCAGATAGAGCACTAATCTCCAGAATTTATAAAGAACTCAAGAAACATTACACCAAGAATATGAATAGGGCTGTAAATATAGCTCAGTTGGTAGAGTGCTTGCCTCACAGGTACAAGGCCCTGGGTTCAAACCTCAGCACCACCAAAAAAAAAAAAAGAATACAAATAACCCAATCAATAAATGGGCTAAAGAACTGAGCAGATATTTCACAGAAAAAAAATTACAATCAGCAGATATATGAAAAAAATGCTCAACATCTCTAGTAATAAGAGAAATGCAAATCAAAACTACCCTAAGATTTCACCTCACTCCAATTAGAATAGTTATTATCAAGAATACAAGCAACAATAGGTGTTGGCAAGGATGTGGGGAAAAGGGTACACTCATATATTGCTGGTGGGATTGCAAATTGATGCAGCCATTCTGGAAAGTAGCGTGGAAATTCCTCAGAAATCTTACTACGTAACCACCATTTGACCCAGCTATCCCACTCCTTGGCCTATACCCAAAGGACTTAAAATCAGCATACTACAGTGATGCGGCCACATCAATGTTTATAGCCCAATTCACTATAGCTAGACTGTGGAACCAACCTATAGGCCCTTCAGTAAATGAATGGATAAAGAAACTGTGGTATATATACACAATGGAATATTATTCAGACATAAAGAATAAAAGTGTGGCATTTGCAGGTAAATGGATGGAGTTGGAGAATATTATGCTAAGTGAAATAAGCCAATTCCAAAGAACCAAAGACTGAATGTTTTCTCTGATAAGTGGATAATGATACATAAGGGGGGGGGCGGGTAAGGGAAGAATGGAGGAAGGATGGATTGTGTAGAGGGAAATGAGGAGTGGGGAGGGGGTGGGATAAGGAAAGATAATGGAATGAGACAAACATCATTACTCTATGTATATGTATGATTACACAAACAGTGTGACTCTACTTGGTGTATGACCAGAGAAATGAAAATTTGTACCCCATTTGTGTCCAATGAAAACAAAAACAAAAAAACAAAAAAAGAGATCCCTGTACGTTCTTCTGGAGACTCTGATAAAGCTGAACATTGCTTCAAATAATTTGGACTCTTTCGATTTGTATGTTTCCTATTATGAAAAGTTTTGGCCTCCCTGGATACGATGATGTTTTCCAAGTCAGAAAACTCTTGGAATCACGTCAAACCCAAGCCAGTTTACACTTGGGAAGTGCTGTGCCCCTTAAGCTGTGCTTGCGATCTGTGCTTGTGACCCAAACAGCAGGGTCCCCTGCAGGTGCTGACAGTCCACTCTCCAGAGTCTTCTCCTCCTCCTACCAAGCAGAAGCTTCATTCCCTGGTCAAGTGTTCTAAACCAAAGAATTTCTTATAGCCATTTGAAATGACAAAATCTAGCTTTCACTGAATTCCTGCAGTGTTCAAGGGTTATATCATCGGGTAAAGACATAAATGACAGAGATGTAAAAAGCAAAGGTGCATGTGCAGTGTAGATGTACATACAACAGTACATATGCCTGCTGGAATATGTAATATGCAGATAATAAATTTGCACATGTGGTGGTCTCCTCTTCTAAAGCTTCAAAGGAGAAAGAATACAAACAGTATCTTCCAATCACAAAGCATTAACACTAAAAATTCACAACAAAACCCCAAATAAAATGCCCCTACCACCTATAGATTTTTTAATTCTCTTTTATATAACTCAAGGAAATTAAAACAAAAATGAAACTATCCAGAAGATAATAAGGAAACATCATAGATGAGAACCTTTGCTATGCATCTCTAGCAGTACTCAGAAATAAATTCAGTCTTATTATTTATAACACTAAATAAAAGAAGTAAAAATAAGCATTTCCAACTGAGTAAGTTAGATTTATAAAATAAACTCAAACACAGGAGAAGAAATAAGTTAATAAAGATCAAAGTAGAAGATAGTAAATTATTTTTAAAATTATGATACATCCAGTAATTAAGTTCCAAGTCTGGTTGCTCAGGAAAAACAACAGATAAACTGCTGGTTGCTCAGATAAACAACAGATAAATTCGCCTAAGCAATAACTAATGGCAAAAGTCATAAGGTACAAATATGCAAGGATCCAGAAAAAAATAAAAATATACTTGACTCTATATAATAAATTTGAAAACTTGAATGAAATGTATAATTAGCAAACAAAAAATAACACTTGTTAAAATTTAATTCAGAAGAACTCGAAGTTTTAATGGACCTATTAATTTTAAAAAATGGATGTTGTTACGGAGCTACATTTAAAAACACTACAGTTACACATTTTGATTTGCTAAACCTTTAAAAAGTACACAGATTAAACTAGTCCAGAACATAAGAACAAAAACTTCTAAATTTAAGTACCAAGAGAGTTTAATATCAATTCCAACCCAACTGTGCACAACAGAAAAGTACTGACTAGCTTATGTCAACTTACATCACTTATCTTAACACAAAAAGTCTAAATAAAATGTTAACAAATCAAACCAACTATCACAAAAGAGTAATAAACCATGACCAAGAGGGCTCGCCTACAGGAATGTATGAGAAATTCAACACTGGAAATCTCATTAATATGATTTGTCATATTAACAGATCTGAGGGATAAAAAAAAATCACATACACACTCCAGAGATGTTTAAAAGGCATTTGACAAACTCCAACTTCTAGAATCACTTTTCAAAAATTCTCCGTAAAATAGGAAGATATTTGTACTTCCTTAACACAATAGCATTTCTTTACCCTCGTCTCAAGTCCTTTATTATGCTTTATGTGAAAATCACTCCAAATAATGTCAAGGGAAAAAAATCATACCCACTAACAACACTGGTATTTATACTATTCTGGGAACACTAGCCAATGAAACTGAATGAGGGGCAAAAATTAGAAGTACTGCATTAATATTATAAAAGAATAATTGAAATCATCACTATTTACTGCTGGTAAGATCATATATCTGAAACCCAAGACAATCAACTGAAAAACTACCAAAATTATGAGAATTCCCCAGCATTATCAATTATGAAATTAATTCACAAAACTCAAAAGCTTTCATAAATAAAAGCAAGAGGGGCTGGGGACACAGCTCAGTTGGTAGAGTGCTTGCCTCACAAGCACAAGGTCCTGGGTTCAATCCCCAGCACTGGGAAAAAAAAAAAAAGCAAGCAAGATATATTCATTTATAATACATAAAGTACCTTAAAATACACTAAAAAAATAAATGTGCAAGCTACTCTAAAATGCTTTTTAAGAATACAGAAGTGTTTGCTTTTCTCATGAAGCATTGAATCTATCAAAACTTATTTCACTTTAGGTAGGGATCTAATTCTAATATTTTTCTATATCAATAATCAGTATGTGGGTCCTAGAACAAATTGGTCCCCAAACATTATTGATTTGTACTGCCTGAAAAGTTTCCCTAAGTTAATTTGTACATTTATTGCAACCAACAAAAAAGTAATTATGAAGATCATATGGACAAAAAAAAATCAAGATCCAGAATGTTTCTGAAAAACGAATAATAATGGGGGAGGCAAACCACACCAGAGAAAGCCCCAGTATTTACAGTAGTGCAGCAACAGCCCATGGATGGACAGGCTAGCAAGGATACCAAGTAAAGTCCAGACAAAACACAAAATAGGAATTCTGTGTATGATGAAAGTGCAGCTCAAATCGATGCAGAAAGATGGACGTTTGGTAACCACCTTGGAAAAATTAAAGTTGGTTCCACACCCCACTTCTTACATAGGGAAAAAATAGGAAAGGATCAGAGATATAAATACACAAAGGAAAACAAAGTATCAAGAAACATAAGGCTTTTTGTTTTGTTTTTATAACCCTAGAGTAGGGAAGATAATTCTGACAAACTCTCAATTCTTACAAAAATTTGCCTGATAAATTCAAACATACTTAATTCAGATATCATTCATGCCAGAAAACCATAGAATAATTTAAAAACTAGAGTAAATATTGCCACATCACAAAGACTAATTTCCTTAATATAGCTACATAGGCCCTGCAAATTCTAAGGATAAAAAATAGAAAACTATGCAAAGGATAGGAAAGGTTTACAGAAAAGGGAATACAAACATATAAAATTTAATATATGAATAATATTTAACATCTTCAGAATAAGAGAAATGCAAGTCAAATCCGCACTGAGATGAGGTGTCAAAGATCAAAGATCCAGATGTTTCCTATAAACTGCTGGCTGGAGAGGTTATGGGAAACCAGATACTCTTCATTTCTGGTAGGTATACAGACTGATACAATGCCCACAGAGGGCACTTCAGTCTATGAAAATCAGAAATGTACATTTTCTTTGTCCTAGAATTTTCACCTTTGGGATTTATCCCACAAATACAATCACACAAATGGGAAAGATGCATGTACAGATTACCCATGGCAGCACTGTTTCAATACCAAAAAATATATGCTTCCTAATTTCCATAATGAAATGTGATACACCCAAACTAAAGAATACTATTGCAGATATAAAATGAATGAGGACACTTTTTTATACAGATGTGGAAAGGTTCTTAGTGTGTTCTGTTTGGGGGAAGAAGTAATGTGCATGCTGCCTTTTGTGTAAAAATAGCAACACAACAAAATATATTTGTACTTGCTTGTGCATGTATTAAGTCTCATAAAGGACACAAAATAAACTTATGGTAGCTTTTCTACAGGGAAAGAAATTGGGAGCTTGGGGACAGGATGAAAGAATACCTCAAAATCTTGATTTTGGGCCATATGAACTGAATCTTGAAATACCAGAGAAACAAAAATTATAGGATACTGCTATGAATAATTTATGGAATAAATTTGAAAACAAGTATAAAATAAGCAATTTTCTATGTAAATATAAATTATCAAAGAGTTCAAAAAGAAAAGGAAGTTAAGCCAGTAGTTAAATATCTACCTGTTTTCAAAAGCAGCACATCCGAGTGCTGCTTTTATATCAGAGAGATGAAACAAACAAGAAAAAAATACAAACTACCCCAGAGATTGGAAAAAGAGACAAAAGCCATCCCAACATACTTTCTGATGCCATGATAATGTTTATACTAACACCATACAAAGAAATTGGAAATTTGCAAGTCAGACTTGATTTTGAACATAACAGGACAAATGCTAAGTTTATATTAAGGAAATATAATTAAGGACAATATTAAGGAAACCCAACCCAGAAAAAAATATTTTAAATGCTTAATCCAAGCAAACTTTTTACAAATAAAATTTAGACAATATATAAATTAGAAAAATATTTTAAGATACATAGCAAAAAATATGTATTTTCAAACATTCCATTCATTAAACACACACACATTTTAGATGGATTAAAGACCAACATGTGAAAAGCAATTCTATAAAACAAACATTTAAAAGAAAATATGAAACAACTTTTAGTTCCAGAAGGAGCTGGGCTTCTTATACTAACAAAAAAGTAGATTACAGATCATAAAGGAAAATATTGAGAAATTTGACAGTATTAACATTTTCAAAATTCTCTGTAAGATAAGCCAACAGCAAGATGTATTTTAAAAAGCAGGAAACCAGAAGAAAATATTTGAAACACGTTGCAAACAAAAAGATTGATATTCAAGATGTCTTTTTAAGATATGTACTTATAAGTTTAAAAAATAAATGCACCGTAGAAAAATAAGAAAAGGATATTAATGGACATGCACAGGAGAGTAAGTCTAACTGGCCAGTAGCCACACGAAAAGTAATTGAGTAGCACTGGAAGTCGAGGGAATACTCATCCCTTAAAATTTATACAACTTCTGGAATTGGGGTATAGCTCAGTGGTAGAGAGCTTGACTAGTATGCTCAAAACCCTAGGTTCAATTCCAAGTACCACAAATAAAATAAAATACAAACAATTTCTTATCTGATGAATTAGAACAAGAAAAGTGTGAGATACCAACCAACTGCTGGCAAGAATGCAGTGAACCAGTTTAATCTCCTTCCCTGTAAGAATGTAAATTAGTACAACTACTCTAAATCATGGCTTGAAAATATCTAGCAATGCTAAATCTGCACATTCCCTAAAACCAAATAATTCCATTTCATCTTTGGTTGCAAGATAACATTAACAAGAAAGTGCCTTAGAGCTCCTTTTTTAATAGTAAGATGTTACAAACAATGTGAATGATATCAACATTGGGCATCTTTGATGCACTCATGTTAAAATTCTATAGTCAATATACTTGATCTATATATATATCCAAATGAATGAATTTTTAAAACATGTTTAATAAAAAACCAACATACCTATGATATTTATGTCAAATGATAAAACATAAACAAGACTTGATTTTTATGCATGTACCTAGAATATAAAAATATAAACACATCAACAAAATGAGAACACACCCATCTATTGAGATTTTCTCTGGGGAGTGGAGGAGGACAAAAAAGATGAGTGAGTGGGCTTCAACTTCATCTGTAATGGTTCTTTTTTTTCATTTTTTTTTTAGAAATGCCATGAACCAATTTTAATGTATGTTATGTCTCTCTGGCAGGGGTTGCTACGTAATCCTGTTCTTGACTCTGTCAGGGAGATGAGAACTTCATCATGTCTAACTTCCTTCCAGAAGCAGAAACTCTCGAGCTGGAGGTGCACATCCCATGATTTGAACACTACCTGCTACCTGTGACCAGCTTGCTTAGGGCAACTTTCTCTTGGACGTTCCTCCTCCCATCCTGCCTTCCTGTCATAACATTCTAGTCCTCCATGTTGAATTTACTGACATCACTTTACAGAAGGCTGCCTATGCGACCATGCCAGGGAAACACCATATTTACTTCAATTTCCTCTTAGCAAACAAAGCTCTGCCCCAACATCGCCTGAAGTTGGGTCTCTGTGCCCCATCCTGTCTGTCCCTCTACAATGAAGAGCGTCTGTCCTGCTTCTGAGCCATTATGGATATTGAGTTTTTAATTACAGAGCTGATTCTTTCTCAGTCACATTTCAAGATTTCCTCAACATCCAACAGAGTGCATAATGACACCATGCCTCTTAACTAGTTTCTAGTTTTGACTCTTATGTTTTCCCACAGTTAATGTTGACCGACAGTTGGAAATTTAACTATTTGCAGTTTTGTTTTGGTTTGACCTAAATGAGTAGTTCTGAGCTGAGTTTGATATTTTGTCTACTCTACTCTCCCCTTTGTTTCCGAAGAATGAAGAAACTACCACACCATGTATTTTTCTGTATTTCTGTTTTTAATGAGTGTAAGTTTATGAGGTTAGAGAGTATATTTGATTACTTCTGCCTCAGAGGTTATATGGGCAACTCAAGTACAGACTCTACAGGCAGAAAGCATGTTAGAATGAATGAAGGAGTCTCAGTACATTGGAGAGGAAATTATTTCAGGAGTGTATTTCTGATATTATGATGAAAGTTAATGGAAAACATGATCTGACATAAATATATCTGACTTACCAACTTACCAAGAAACATGTCAGGGATGAAGTTGCAATAAGATTTTAGAATTAGAAAGAACAAGAAGACACCTTTTTAGTTGGTTAAAGTCTTCATAATATACCTCTCTCAGAAATTCTGAAAATATTCCAATTTATTCATCACTACAATTAATTACCTCTTGTTTCAATAGACGTTCTGCCTGATTTCTGGTAATGTTCCTATGGTACCACCTATAAAAGCAACACAAATGATGTTCAAATTTTTATTTTAAATTCCCCTCCCAAAAAAAACCCAGAAATATTACTCCTTTCCTTCATTTTAAAGACCTTACTTCAGGGGTTGGGGTTGTGGCTCAGTGGTAGAGCGCTTGCCTAGCATGCGTGAGGCACTGAGTTCAATCCTCAGCACCATGTAGAAATAAATAAATAAAGGTATTGTGTCCATCTACAACTAAAAAAAGTTTAAATAAAAGGTATTTATGGGCTGGGGATATAGCTCAGTTGGTAGAGTGCTTGCCTCGCAAGCACAAGGCCCTGGGTTCGATCCCCAGCACTGCAAAAAAAAAAAAAAAAAAAAAAGATACTTATACAGTTAAGAGAACTTGATTTCTCATATTTTTAAGTTTAACTTATTAGGTTTCTAGAATCTTTTTAAAGACTTACATAGGGCTTATTACAATTGTGAATTTGCCCTGTCAAATATGTAAAGTATTTAAAAAGATAATTGAATGTATTCAGTTTATTAATGCTAATTACATGTTTCAGGAAATTTAATTAACTGAGCTTATAAATAGGACTGATTGTTTAAGGACATTTAGTATGTGGAATGTGAATAAAGGAAATTGTTCTTATTTATTTAAATTTATATCCAGACTTACTTGCTGAGTTTGAGAGCTTACAGAAAACTAGGTTTTTGTGTTGTAATGTTGATAACTGAGTTTACATTTAAGGCCAAGTAGACATAAATCTCTTTATGTACCCCTGAGACATCTGAAGTGCACGTTGACAGGCCATCTTTTCCCCATGGCTCCCCCATGACCTCTTATCTTCCCTGGCTCTTGTGTCTTCCCAGCTCAATATCCCCAATCACATTATATGCTCTTCCTCTTGTTTTTTCCCACAGTGTCCTACACTCTTCCTTCATAACACTACAATTTAGAATCATATATTTGTTTTTGAATCTAGGATTGTTTAATGTCCCCATGAAACTCTAAGTTCCATGAAGGCAGGGAAGGTTTATGTGTTCCATGTTGTATGTCCAGGGATGAGAACCACTAACATCTGATCCATCCTAAGTGTACAATAAACACAGAATTAACAAATAAAGTGATTTGGGGACCAAGGTAACAAAGGCAGGCTATGTACTTGCAATACTAAGCAAGGTGGACCGAAATGTAAATGCCTTTCCTATTTGTTCCATGGAAATGATTGTTAGAATGTGATGACCCTTTACTATATACCATACCATAATTGTCCCCACTTATTAGACCATCAGAGGTTCAGAACAATCAGAGACATTAGGCAACTTTGCCTAGAATCAAAGAAGTAGCCAGTGGTGATGCCAGGATTGGAGCCAGTTTGCTCCATGTCTAAGCTCATATTTCAGTACTTCAACCTGGGGCAACAATCCCTGCCCAGTCTTGTGATTAATAACAATATCTATTATGCCTATATTTTAACAGATTTGCTTTTCAAAAAGCAATAAAGTTAAAAAAGTCTTCTCAGAATTAGAGTGATTAATAAGGATGATTTTTAAAAATCATATAAATTGAGGCCCCAAAAAATGGAATGACAATTGTGACCCCAGAGTTGTTTGATTCAAACAATGTGAAATCTACAATATAAATAAGTGTTGCAGCCAGAGTCCAAGCCTGTTCTAAACAATGGTCACAATGAGCAAATTAATTAACAAAAACAAAGTAACAGTGCTGGGTAAAGAGTGTCCATTCACTAACCACAAGGTCTTGTGTTAGGTGCTGTCACAGATGACTGACTCCTTTAATCTTCCAGAAAATCCAAACTGGGATGAAAAAAAAAACACTTATTTTTCTTATTTTTTATAGATGATTTCCATCCAAAATCTCCTGTGATGTGGCCTTCTAAGACACCTTTTCTGTGGGTCACCTTCCACACAGGGTGGCAGTTAGACCTGTGTGAGGCATGCTTGAGTAACGATAGATAGTGGTGAAGCTGTTTTCTAAGGAGGGTGAGTTCATCCACCTAAGGGCTTGGTTTTACTAGAGACTGGAGTCTTGGGTCAGGACTACCAGACTCAAGTCAACAGAGAGGACACTGCAGGTGGACTGAAGGTAGAGAGAAGACTGTGGTGGAGTTAAGGAGCTTGGCTTGGGGAAGAGAACAGAGACAGCCAATGGAGAAGCCTGGTAGAGTGATATTAGAGTTGTCTGTATCCTGTGGTCATCTCCTTCTACTCTCCAATAAAACCTACATTACTCACCAAAGCTTTTGGAATTGGATTTACATTACGAAGAAATACACTGAATCTTTCCACTTGCAAGGCCAAGAAAGTTTCTCTCATTTCTTTGATGTGTGGTTCTCAAAAAGCACTTTAGTGTGGCAACTCCCATCATCTACTGCCACCTTCTGGAGATACGTATTAATTGCAAAATAAATCCCAGAGGGAGGAGGGGGCAAATGCTCAAACTGAAAATCTAAATTTATTTTAAAAATAGGACTAGTGCCAGCTCTGCCACTTCCTACTTGGAAATTAATCTGTCAGCCTTACTTTCTCATCTGAAAACTGAGGATATAAAAAAGTGATTGTTAAGATCTCCTTCTTTCAAATCTATAATTGTATTAAAAATAGATTTTGAGCAGAACCTTAGTGACATGCCTAAGGTTCTTCCAAACTACAGCACAAGCCTAGTTCTTATCTTCAGCAATGCCTAATATACCTCAAAACATGAGCCAAAATACAGAAATTGTTTACCTAGTAAATACAATCTACCACTCATTAAAAAATTGAATGCTATTTTTAAAGTAAATTTTCCATAAAGGATATATAGTTTCTTTCAAAAAGTGCCAGATGGATTTACTATGTTGCTGTTTAAAAAAAAGTGGCCATACAAAACAAAACAAAACAAAATTAAGTTTAAGAAAAAGAAGTTTCTACTTTACACCAAAAATGCAAAGAACCCAATCAATAAATGGGTTAAGGAACTGAGCAGACACTTCACAGAAGATGATATACAGGTGATCAACAAATATATGAAAAAGTGCTCATCATCTCTAGTAATTAGAGAAATGCAAATTAAAATCACCTTAAGATTTTATCTAACTCCAATTAGAATGACTATTATCAGGAACACAAGCAATGATAAGTGTTGGCATGGATGTGGGGAAAAAGGCACACTCATACATTGCTGGTGCATCATACATTGCAAATTGGTGCATCCACTCTGGAAAGCAGTATGGAGATTCCTCAAAAAACTTGGAATGGAACCACCATTTGACCCAGCTATCCCACTCCTCAGTTTATACCCAAAAGTCTTAAAATCAGCAAAGTATAGGGATGCAGCCACATCTATGTTCATAGCTGCTCAATACACAATAGCCAGATTGTGGAATCAACCTAGATGCCCTTCAATTGAAGAATGGATAAAGAAATTGTGGTATATACACGCAATGGAATATTACTCAGTCATAAAGAAGAATAAATAATTTGCTGGTAAATGGGTGGAGTTTGAGAATATCATGCTAAGTGAAATAAGCCAAGCCCAAAAAACCAAAGGCCGAATGTTTTCTCTGATCAGTGGATGCTGATACATAACGGGGGGTGGGGGATAAAAAAAGAATGAAGGAAGTATGGATGGTGTAGAGGAAAATGGGATGGGAGGGGTAAGGAAAGATAGTAGACTGAGACAGACAGTATTACCCCATATATGTATGTAAGAATATATGAATCGTGTGAATCTACATTGTGAAAAAAAAAGATATATTCCCTGCTGTATAATTATGTCAAAATGGGTTCTACTGTCATGTATAATTAAAAAGAACCAATTAAAAAAAAAAAAGAAGAGTTTCCCTGCAAAAAAAAGAAAAAAGAAAAAGAAGTTTCTAAATCAATCACGATAAGGACCAACAGTCTCTCTATTGCTAAAACTGTCAAATGTGTTACTTTCTTTTCCTTTTACAGACCAAAATGAGTGTCTAGACTTTGAAACTGCCAGAATGTCCCTGATTTTCATAGGTTTACCATTCAGCACACTTTGGAGGACACTTACTCATATAATTCTAAATTGGTGAGTCTGTTTTCAGTCACGTAGTTGCTTGGGATTAAGCCTTCATTCCTGCAACAAAAGACGCAGCAAAAATCAAAATGTTTAGCACGCTTGTGACAATATCATGGCAAAGGTTCTTTAAAACCTCAAGGATGCAAGGGAAAATCATTAAATTGTTAAAAGAAGAATAAAACATTTTTTCTTCATTCTCAACTCATTAAAAATCCCTGTACAAGAAATACAAAGATCTTAATTTATAACATGAATAGTTTAGGAGATTTTATAACCTCAAAATATTTCCAAAAGGAAAAAAAAAAACACTTAACTGATATTTTGAAGTCATAGTGACCAGGTTTAAAGAAAAAACACAAATTACAAAGATGCTGGCTTTATTCTTTTTAAATGCTGCCATGTATTCTATAGTGTAGACGTTTCAGTTTGGCCACTCCCCTAGTTCAGCAGTGTTGTCAAGTGCACAAATGCCTTCCTGTGCACAAGAATATTTTTCTAAGGTGGATACCAAGCAGGGAATTGCTACGTCACCAACTATGTGCTTCTTTCAGAAAACACAGCGAAATGCCTTCAAAATAGGATATACCAATTTACACACCTACCCTTGGTGTGGGTGCTAGAGAGGCTTTTCTATGCCTTCAGCAGCATTTGAAATTGCAAAATGATCTTCGGGACATGTTATTGAGAAGTAGAAGCAAGTTGCAGGACAATGAATGAGGTGTGATAAGATTTAGGTCAATTAAACCTATGAACAATCCCATAAATTTCAATATGTGTGTGTAAGCTCATTGAATGGGATCTGGAAAGACGCTCACTAAATGGTTAATGATACTAGGTTTGGAGGTAGTAGCAAAAAAGAATTTCGTCATTATTTTAAAAACTAAATTCATCTAACTATGAAATAAAATAGTAATACAGTGGGTTTTTTTTTTAAGTCTGAGACATGTTGATAGTCTACCTAACAGTGTGACTAACCACACAGTCCTGAATCTACTAATGCCTATTTTTCCACTGAAAAATCATTACGAAGAACTTAGATAGTCAACAGCAGGAGATATAATTGAGGTACGTAGTTGAAATCCTCATAATACTTAGATCCTTGTGCTCTCCAAATCTTGTCAATGCCACAATTCTCTCCCTGACGGCCCAAAAATTCCTCAGAATTCTTCTGAATGCAAAATTATAGTCAGGCATTAATGATCTATTGTATCTAACATGATGAAACCTATTTGCATCCAAGGATCTTTTTTTCTTTCCAGTCTAACTGCAATGTTTGCTTCCAAAACTAGTCATCGTAGAAATATAAAAGTGAATAAGAGGGCTGGGGTTGTGGCTCAGTGGTAGAATGCTTGCCTGTCATGTGTGAGGCACTGGGTTTGATTGATTCTCAGCACCACATACAAATAAATAAATTAAAGGTTCAAAAAATTATTTTTAAAAAAGTG
The DNA here is from genome assembly GCA_020662805.1 of Glaucomys volans. Taxonomy (NCBI): domain Eukaryota; kingdom Metazoa; phylum Chordata; class Mammalia; order Rodentia; family Sciuridae; genus Glaucomys; species Glaucomys volans. The sequence continues at coordinate 112,236 of JAJEJO010004085.1, read as the reverse complement.
AATAATGTACTTATCTTAGAGCTTACTAAGAAGAAAAGAAAAATTCCCAACTAAAGAAAGTAAAGATCAGAATAAGAACCTCTATGACAGGAATCACTGTTCCCATTTTACAAATAAACTCAGAGTGAGTAGTAACTTGCCAAGGACCCACAGGAGTGAATGGCAGCACTGGGGTGTGAAGCAGGTGCATCTGGTTCTGAGCCTCCCTCCCTGAAATTGAGGTGGTCTAATGCTCTGTCTTATAGATGGGGGTGTAGAGTATGAATTCTATTCCATGCAGAGGGAAATTATAAAGGAGAAAAAATGAGCCACTCTATAGAGTCTTCTTTATGTTCTAAAGTCTACAGAGGCTAACAGAGGAGGAATCGATGAGCCATGAGCCTTACCCCAAACGGTCTCTTGCCTTCCACCAGTGAGGATCGTACTTCTCCAAAATCAGGTATTCTTCTGCTCTCTTTAGTGCTAAATTACAGGGTTCTCGGGGCAGGAAATCATACAGTGCCTTGACCTGGATCTTCTCTTCAGCAAACTCAGAGAGTGGAAGGGGAGGTAATGGCTTGCGTTTTGAAGGTTGCCCACAGCTCCTGTTGGACTAGAAACACAAGGAGTACTTTCACTCTTTTTTTCTGGTAATTACTTTTTTAGCCATCTGTACTAAAAACCAATTTGGATACAGCATATCTACCTGCTACTTCACGTCTCCCACTCAGGTATATGCCAAGACAGAAATCAGGGTGGGAGACTAACAAAACAGCCCTTGGGTCCAGCCACACACTCATCATTTTGTGATTTCTGAGATCACAACTTCTCTTGACAACATCACACTGGGTTTGGCATGTCACAATCCTTAAAAGATGATTTACTCCTTAATAGTTTCACTTTGCTTTAAGGATTCTTCTCTTGTGAAAGAAGAAAATTGGCCACCCCCTTTCCTGTGCTGTAAGCTTGTGTTGAGTTCACCTCACTTCCTAGGAACACTGCTTCTCCCAACACTCAGCTGAAATTTACTCCTTGCCTCAAGACGGCAAGAACCAAAACATTTCTTTTTCCCCATTCACTGTTCAGGTTCAAATGCTATCTTTAAATACAGCACAGTAGGCTGTTTTAACTGTCATATTTTTCTTTGACTTGTTTCTAGAACATTCACTAGCTGTTCATTGAGCACTTATTACAGACCAAGCTGGGTGGTAGGTTCTGGGCCTGGTGACAAGCAGGAATCGTGGGGCGCAGACTCTACTGTGGACCTGATACTCACTTGCTTCTTACGTGACAGTTCGCTGAGCCACCGCCTCTGACGCTGAGTGTATTTTTCTGGAAGTTCTTCATCTCTGCTCAGGCTTATCTGTGTTCTCACTTGTCTGGCATTGAAAAGCAATCATGTTACAAATGGTTATTGGTGTTAAGAATATCCACACAGCTACTAGATCAACACCTCCATAGTAAAGAAATCCAGGTATCTAGCCAGCTGCTTTTTTATTTAGAAGGTTCCTTAGCTCTATCTCCTCAGGCCAATTGCCAGGTCTCAGAATGTAAGTTCCTTAATCTGAGAGAAAGAGATCATGTCGAGTGTGGCCTTAGCTAAGCCGTGTTACCTCTCTAAGCCTCAATTTCCTCATCTGTAAAGTGGGATTTGTAAAAAGAAAAGACCCTGGGTGGTTTTGAAGGTTATGTGAGTGAATAAATGTTAACCTCTTAGTATAGTGACTAACACGTGGACACTCGTCTTAAATGTCAACTGTTAACAACTAACATGGCATCTTGGATTTAATTTTTACAATCACTTACTGGGCACAAAGGTATAAGGTACACTGATAGTTTAGGGTGGGGGGAGATACTCAGATAACTAAGACAGGTTTCTCGCTTTTTTTTTTTTGCTGTGCTGGGGATTGAACCCAGGGCCTTGTGCTTGCAAGGCAGGCACTCTACCAACTGAGCTATATCCCCAGCCCAGTTTTCTCACACTTAAAGGAGAAAAAGTAAAAAGAATGGAACACAGACATGAAATAAACGTCAGGTAGAGAAACAAGCTGCCTGCTGTGGGCATACAAGGGAAGGAGCGATGATCTAGGAGCGCTGGAGGAAAGAACACAGACCACCGGACAGTTGACCTACACCTTTAAAATGGCCAGGCAAAACAGAAGGGTTCCCAGGCTGAGAGAGCAGCAGATACAAAGAGACACAGAGATTCAGCAGTTAATAAGGAAACCATGAATGAATTCTTTTCCAAGAATTTGCTTTCGGAAGCAGACTTACCGCTTCTGTACTGAGCAGCAACAGCAGCAACAGAAAATGGACTGGAAGCTATTATCTGAAAAGCAGATCATTCTCACTGTTAGGGAGCCACAAGTCCATGACATTGGATAGATGAAGCTGGAGGTGTTATCCCAAAAGAGGAAGTCCCTAGGGACAGGGAATATGAACTGTTATGAAGCATATGACCATCTTGACGTGCCCGCCTTCACTAGTGAAGGACAAAACCAGTCACTAAAGCAAAAAAAAAAAAAAGAAAAAAATAAGTTACTAACCCACTGGTCAATGTGGTTTCCCTTCTCAGGCTCCTCTTTCCTGGTCTAGCTTGTGCATTTCCTCAGTTTGCACCTGATAAATGACCAGCGTATATTCTTCTTTACTTTTGTCAGAGCTAACATTAGCTAGCAAATGTACAAAAAAGTAGGATTCCAAACACAATGTTCTCCTTGGAAATCTGTTGGCAGGGACTGTGAATTAAGTCCTTCACATTTCTTTAAGAATTTTAAAAATAGAAACGAACTGTTAACTTTTCAGCGAATTAAGTCCATATGTAAACTGAATATTTAAAAGAAAGAAACTAGCCAGTAAATCTGGGTCATGATTGTACTTTTATGGTGACGCTTATTCTTTACTTAAGTTAGATGATTTGCCTTTTTAAAGACCATAAATGAGTCTTGAAATTCAAATGGATGTTTTATTTTCATAGAACTGTATTTCGCAATCGGCTTCTGCTTAAATTGACACCTGAAAATGAGTTATTACTAAGGCAGCAAAGTATGGTAAGCGATAACCTTTAACTTTGAGGTTAGAGCTTGGTTTTAATCCCAACCACATGGCTAACTATATCTTGGATAAGTCCCTTCTAAGGCTTACCCTTCTAAGGCTATTGTATGGACTTATTGAATCAATTCATAGGAAACACTGAGACCAATGCCAGCTATATAATAATAATAAGGTTATCAAGAAAACACATTGTAATAGGGTAATTGTGAAAAGCAAACTAGATATCATCTTTAAAGTCCCTGGAACACAGAAGGGAATGTTGTCAGTAAGGACCCCCACAAGAATCAGAACACTCAAATTAGAATGCATTGAGTAGATTTTACTTATAAAAAGAAGGTATACAGATGTCAACAGAGTGTAGTCACATGTGCAGAAACAGAAAAGAGCTGTTCTTCTATCAAGCTGGATACTTTTAAGTTAAGGAGCACATTGGTAATATATTTAGGATACCACTGAAGCAAGCACCAATGAGACAAAACAGGTTAACTTCACATAATGGGTCATCTTGTCAACCTCTGGTTGTATTTCCCCATTCTGTCTCAATTCTGAGTTTCAGCTACATTCTGCTCTCCCAGTGCTTCTTACCACCAATCTGCTGATCTTGCTCAGGCAGTTTTCTTGAGATTTCCTGACCTGCTGGGGCCCTCTTTCATTATATACCACTTCCATCTTATGATGAACAACTTTTCATGCCCAATTTCATAGTTCATTGACTCAGATAACAACTTATTTCATGATATGCAATTTGCATCACAAATATTTGATTCATGATCAACCATGTAACCTTCACCAGGAGCTACTTTTTAAATGGAAAATAATTACCAGTATGAGTCAAGAAATTATTCCAAATTCATGGAGATTTCTACTGTGATTTTCATACTAGGATTTTTCAGAAGCTTCATACAGAGAGCATCTTGCCCCTTGTTTGCACTTTATCTCAGGCCACCACCAGTGATCATTCAAGTAATTGATAATTGATTCATTTCTCCCAGCAAAGATGATTTACCTGGACTTCTAAATATAACCAAATAAATCCAAGATCTGATTTTGAATCTATTTCCTAGAGTCATTTTTGATACCATTTACTGTATCAAAGTTCTCATAGGAAACATGACATACCGAAAATCATTTTTAAAGTTATTTATAAGCAATAATTACAAACCTGTGGATGGGGACAAGGGAACCACAAATGGCATGCAGGAGAATGGGTCCAGAAATAGTAAAACTATCACCAACCCCAAAGCCAAAAGGACCATGAGAGGGAGAGAGCATCCAGCAGCTCAGAGATTCCTCAAAGAGCAGCTATGATCTGAAGTTGAGGGAACAGTCAGCTCAATCCAGCCTCACTACAACTTCCTCCAATGCTTCCAATGGGTATATGCCAAACAGAATCCAGAATCCATGAAGCTGGAAGCATGCTGAACTAACCCCTCAGCTTTCCTTTTTTCAGGATAGAGTGAAGGGTGGAAAGGAATGAATACCAAGAGGTGGGGAATCACTGAATCATTTGGAGGCCAGTCTACTATATTTTATCCCTACAGGTTCATCCTTCCAGTAGAATAGAATGGAAAAGAATAAAGATATCCAGGCAGTAATTAATACATATGAGCTCCATTCCTTGCAAAGCAATTGATCTTCCAAACCTACATTCATACATCAGCTTTCTTATGATTTGGACATTACTATTGTTCATTCATTGAGCCAATAACTTGGTGTTCCAACTATAAACTTCTAATAACTTCCCTGGATATACAGTTCGAAGGACTCACGTTTTCTGTTTTACCACTCACCCTGATTTAATAACTTTCTCTCTTCCTTTCCTGCATCCAGAAACCACTCATTTTCTGAGTTCTATCTGAAGGTTTATTTCTAGAAATACAAATAAAATACATTGATTCTTAAAAGTCTGCACCACATCACATTACCATTTTTGGACTTCAGCTGCTTCTGTCAATTTTTATCTGGTGTGTCTGGTGATAACTGCATGAGCAATTTGCCAACAAACAAACAAAAACACTCCTTGGAGAGAGGGACCATGAGCACTTGCGGGTTCTGCTTACTTTGGCAGGAGTGGGTCTAATTTACAGTTTTCCCAGTTTATTCCAGTGTTGTTTAGAGCCCTATTAGATTTTTATCTATCCAGGCCAAGAGATGCAAAATTAAATATAGGTTAAATAGATGAGTGAAGCAGGTTAGAATATAGGCAGGCAAAGCATTGTACCCAAGTCCACTTGGAGATATCTAATTCAAATATTCAAAAATATTCCCTCCCTCTCCTATATCACCATTTTTACCCTCTCTACTGGATCATGCCCATCAACAAATATTCAGTCATAAAAAACAAGACAAACTCCTCAGTGATTGTATTTCCTCCATCAGCTTTGCTCCCTGTTAACAGTAAAATCTAGAAATGAGTATTCTGTATCTGCTGCCTCCAGTTGTTCTCCTTACATTTTCTCTTAACCCATTCAAGTCAAGCTTTTGTAGCTCTCACTTTAAAAAAAAAAAAAATTACTATTGTGAGGATCACCAGTGACCTCGACACCACTAAACCCAATGGTCAGTTCTAAGTCCTCCTCCTCCTTGACATCTCAGCAGCATTTGGCACTCTATCCCCGTGGGTTTGGTCCTTCTCCATCTCCTCTGCTTCTCCCTTCTCTACCTCCCTGACCTCTTCATGTTAGACAGCCCTCAAAGCTTTTGATGTCTTTTTTTTTTTTTGTCTGTCTTATTCAGTCCTTTGATTATCTTACTCCCTCCTGTGGCTTAAAAACCATCTATCAGCTGATGACACCCAAATGCACACATCTGGCCCAGTTCTAATGAACTCCAGATCACATAGCAAATGTACTTCTGAATTCTCCACTGGGATTTCTAGCAGACACCTCAAAGGAACATGAGATGAAATCTGAACTCCTTTTCTTCCTTCCCCAATTTTCTCCACCACCCTCCCCGACCTTGTCCAAAGCAATTCCATCTTTCCATCTTTCTTGAAGTCATCTTTGACTCATCTCTTTCTCTCATACCCAGGCCAATCTATCAAGAAAGCATGCTGAGTGTGACTTAAAAAATGTATTTCTTGGCCTAGGAACATAGCTCATTAGTAGAACACTTGCCTAGCATCATGTACAATCTCTGGGTTTGAGCCCCAGCACACGGGGGAAGGGATATAAATATCTACATGTTTTCAGTTCAGGATGATGAAAAAGTTTTGGAGGTGGATAATGGTGACTTGTACAACAACATAAATATATTTAAGGTATTGAATTTAATGTATTTAATGTAATGAATGTCACTGAACTAGATGTTCAAAAATTGTCGAAATGGCAAGTTTTCTGTTACAAATATGCTATAGTTTGGATCTTGAATGTCCTCCAAAAACTCCTGTGTTGATGGCTTGGTCTCCAGCCCATGGTATTGTTGGGATGTGGTGAGGCTTTTAGGAAGTAGGGTCTAGTAGAAGAAAGTTAGGTGACTAAGGATGCACCCTTGAAAGGGATATTGGAACCTCAGCCTCTCCTCTTCCTCTCTCTTTGCTTCTCTGAAACTTTGAACCAAAATAAATCTTTCCTCCTTTAAAGTTGATGATCTCAGGCATATTGTAACAGTGAGGGAAAGCTGATAAACATAATATATCTCACCTCAATTTAAAACATAGACACATGTACACACATACATGCAGAATCTCATGGCTTTTTCCTGCCTCATCTGTTACTAGTGTGATTAAACCAGTCTCAACTCATCTGGCTTACATGAAAAAACTGACTTCTTGCTTCTCACAAGGTTGAGAATTCTTTTGTATCACGCAGATATGGCCTAAAAATGTTCTGTTACCTTGGCAGCTATTCAGATGCCTCATCAGCTAAACATAGGAAATAAAACCTGTCTTCTAGGAATTGCTATTCCCTATTTCTACCAGCATGGCCCTTACCATATGCCAGGCACAATATATATTAAGATATTATTGTTCCATATTAATTGACTCACTCTTGTGCTCACATTGAGACAGGTTCCGTTATTTCATGTCCTATAAATAAACTGAATAACAGAGAGGTCCAGTAATTCGTTGAGTCACATCCTAAAAAGCAGCTGAGCTAGAATTAAAGTCCAGAGAGTTTCACTCAGAGTTCATGAGCAGGACAGTGAGACTACCCTTGTGACGATTAAGATGGCAGGGGCAAAGCAACTAGTTCATAACAATTAGTCCCCTCCCACCATTTCCCTCGCCCAGTTCCCTGGAACTCATTCAGCGAGTATTTATCAGTTAGATATTACTTAGACATTTATTAAAAATATTCTTGGGACTGGGGTTGTGGCTGAGTGGCAGAGAGCTTGCCTAGCATGTGTGAAGCAACAGGTTCGATCCTTAGCACCACGTAAAAATAAACAAATAAAACAAAGGCATTCTGTCCACCTACAACTACAAAAAAAAAAAAAAATTTTTTTTTTAAATCGCAGTGGTTCTCTGTCTGAAGACGCACTGGATTTGAGAGTGAGCCAACACGAGTCTTCAGGCCCGACTTCTCTCTTCTGAGCCCTGTCTCTGCTTCTGACTCAATGTTGCCCCCACTCAGAACTTCAACGGGCTCTCTCTCCCCAGTGTCAAAACAGGTCTCAGGAGAGGCTCTGACCCTTGCCCTCAGTAAAGTGTTAAATGACTGATGTGACAGGAGACATGTACTACTGGGCTTCTCTTAGTGGCATTTACATGTTTGTAAGCATGGCACCTGATTTAGGATGAACAGACAGGGAGGTCTCTTTTTAGGAACTGGTTCACATGACTATAGAGGCTAGCAAGTCTGAAGCCTGAGACTCAGGATGGGTTATGGTTGAGTCCATGGGCATTTAGGTGGAGAATTCCTTCTTGTCTAGAGGACAATAGTTTCATCCATTAAGGCTTTCAACTGTGAATGAGGCCCAGACACACTATAGAGGGTGTTACGGTTTAAATATGATGTGTCCTCAGAAAGCTCCTATGTTAATGTTACGAGAGCTGTGAGCTAATAAGTGGATTGATCTATTTGAAAAATTAATAATTTGAGTGAACTAATGGGGTGGTAACTATAGGCAGGAGGGGCATGGCTGAAAGAAGTTAGGTCTCTAGGGAGTAACTTTTGGTGTTAATATTTTATCCGTGGCTCCTTGTGTACTTCTCTCTCTCTCTCTCTCTCTCTCTCTTTCTTTCTTTTCTGGCTGGCTGCCATGAACTGTGTAGCTTCCTCTGCCATTCCCTTCTGTCATGATGCTCTGCCTCATCTCAGGTCCAGACCAATGGAGTCAGTAGACAATAGACTGAACCTCTGAAATCACGAGCTCAAAATAAACTTTTCCTCCTCTAAGTTGTTCTTGTCATGTATTTTGGTCAGAGCAACACAAAACTAACACAGAGGCAATCTTCTTTACTCAAAATTCACCCATTTAAATGTTAATCACATCCAAAAACACCTTCACAGAAACATCCAGAATAATGTTCAACCAAATAGTTGGGCACCAAGGCCCAGCCATGTTGACCCATAAGATTAATTATCACAGCACTTGAAATTCACGAAACTTCAAAAGAGAAACTGCTGGTATCAGACAATAAGCAGGAATTATGATAAGGATTTGAATTATTTCCTCAGAAGACCAGGAGCAGTTGTAAGCAGAGAAGACAGCTTCTGCCTTGCTTACAGATCCATCTCCCAGGCCACACTTGTGCTAACAGATAGTTGCTGCCCAATAAATAATTGCTAAGTGAATTAGAAAAACCATAAGACAAACAGCTCCTTGGTATCACCTTGCTCTGCCTTCCCAAGATACTAAGTATCTTTATTTACAGACAGAAATATTGGACCAACATCCATTCCAAAGCAGGTATCAATGATTAACAGATTTGTGGTCATTTTCCATTACAACATCACAGGACTTCTGGGTGAATGAGTAAACACAGAACTCTCTTCCACATGCATTCTGTGATTACAGAAGTCACTCTCTAAATCCTTGTGCTAACCTGCATATTGAAAGCACTTGCCCTTCTAGAAAATTCCTGATTTAAGCAGGAACTCATGCATAACAAGGACCTTTGCCAGAGAGACTAAAATGCCCCAGAGATGGACAGTGACTATTTGGAAGGACATGTGGAAGGATTATTAATGAAGGAGCAGGGCTTCCTCTCCTACACTAACATCTGTGCTGTTCATTTCATCCGCTTATTCATCAGCAAATATCTTTAATGTTATGCCATGTGCCAGCAAATTATAAAAAACGGCTTCACATCCAACTGTAATCTCTGTGACCTTTCAGAACCGTCGGCACATCTCTTGAGGTCATGCAGTTGAGCCTCTCATTTATTTGGTATTTGTGATCTTTCCTGGGAAAGCTTTGTCCTCCTTCTGTCATTTAGCTGGGAGCCTGCTGGGGCTCCTTCCACCCGCCAGAGGTTTCTAGGTGGTGACAACAGTGCTCTGTTTAGGAACAGGCTTCTGCCAGGGGGCGCAGGAAGGGAGTGAGGGTGAGAAGTGCCATTTCTCAGGATAGTCCATAAGGTCACCTCTCCACAGGGAAAAGCACCTGAGGTGAAAACCCTGGCCAGGGCTGTCTGGAAAGCAAAGCAGCTGTCATGGCCTCATTTCCAATGCCTTAAGGTTCACATCAAGTAAACCTTGAGTTCATCCCCCACGCCCCCACACAATCCCACCTCCACTCCACACATCCGATATCAGTTTCATTTTGAATCAAGGGAAATTCAATCCTGTTGAATTTGCTCATCATCACAGCTAGCATATGGCTAGTGCTTTTTATTTAAAAACATGACTTGAAACTGACTTAGTTTCGGGATCTGTATTGAGCCAATGGCCAGGCTTGCTGGCCCACCCAGGCACTCCAGGCTGTGGTCTTAAGACAGAGAATGGGGCTGGGGATGTAGCTCAGTTGGTAGAGTGCTTGCCTGGCAAGCACAAGCAAGCACAAGGCCCTGGGTTCAATACCTGGCACCACAAAAAAAAAAAAAAAAAAAAAA
>JAJEJO010004085.1:79841-102106 GCA_020662805.1 Glaucomys volans | reverse complement strand
CTCTGTCCTTAAGGACCGCCACTAGTTCCATTTTTTAGAGCCTTTTGAAGACACAGGCTTTTTAATTGAGTTAACCTATATTATGTAGGAGATGCAACACAGCTAGCTTCTCTATAGCATGGATTTGTACCTCTGATCAGGAGTTAAGCAGCTTTCCAGATGCCAAACAAGGGGGCAGTGGGGAGGAAAAGGAAAGAAAGGTGGTTCATTGAGTTTGTTGTAGCAGATTTACTCTACTTATCCCTATTCTGTGAATGCCCTTTCTACATTTTTTTTTTTTTTTTTTTTTTTTTTTTTTGCGGAGCTGGGGATTAGAACGCAGGGCCTTGTGCTTGTAAGGCAAGCATTCTACCAATTGAGCTATATCCCCAGTCCTTCCTTTATACATTTAAGTTGTTAAATTATCCTGAGTGTGCATGTGTGTGCGTGCACACTTGTCCTTTTGATACTAAAATGTCCACTCTTCTAAGACATGACAGTTACCAGAGACCTTAGCTTTTCTAAATGTATTGACCAAATAAGTGAGCAACTCTGTGTTAGAACGCAAACTGTTTTGTTGTTTTTGTTTTGTTTTTCTTGGCTTTAGGGCATCTGTGAACCCTTGAAGTGGAGAAAATTCTTATATTAGGGGATTCATCAGGAAGGAAAGAGGTACCTAGCTAGTGGGACAGCAAAGGACTAAATGGGGTGGAAGGCAAGAACCGTGCTTAATCTCTCTGGGGCCTGAAGGGGTGCAGTGTGGGGGGAGGGTACAAAGAAGACTCTAGAGGCCTGAAAAAGCTGGATAGGGCATCCAGCACCAGGGTGACTAGTGTTCTCATGAGTGAAGGGTCCGGTAACAAAAGGCAGTGAGTCTCCCTGAAGAAGGCTCCTGTTTCCCAGCAGCAGCCAAAACTCCACAGGGATTCCCAGTTCCGGGAAGTCCTTGCTTGCTCTTTGCAGGGATGTTGATTTCTTCCAGGTAACGACTGGGGTGAGCTGGACTTTACATTCAACTTCCTCCCTCCCCCATGCCTGGAATCATATTTCCCAGAACTCTGTTGTCTGTGGGCTCAAACTTGCACATATCACACCCAAGACACCCCAGACCACTTGCAAGGTGAGGAAACGCCCAGCCAGGGCACAAGGCCTGTGGGCACAGCTGGCACTGGACCACAAGCTGTGCTCACTGATTCTCAGGAGTCAGGGAAGGCAGACAGCACTGACCTGGTGGCTCCACAGAGGAGCCACAGGATCCACAGGTCAGCACAGAAGAAAGCAGGGAAGCAGCCAGAGTGATTACAAGCAGTGTCTGCAATTATCTTTTTATACTTTGTTCAGAGGGGAAGTGAAATAATTTAAGGCATAAGACACATCTTCTAGGGTTCATTTTACTTGAGACTTTTTTATTGGTATCAGAGTTTGAACCCAGAGGTGCTTAACCACTGAGCCACATCAACAGCCCTTTTCATTTTTTATTTTGAGACAAAGTCTTGCTAAGTTGTTTAGGGTCTCAATAAGTTGCTAAGACTGGCCTCAAACTTGGGATCCTCCTGTTTCAGCCTCCAGAGTTGCTGGGATCACAAGCATGAGCCACCATTTCCAGACAACATTGAGTCTCTTTTTTGGGAAAGGGCATTAAGTAAGACCAGAGGCGGTTTGTTTCTGACATGTGGCTCTGCCCACTTTTGCCACTTTGAAAGTCATCTGTTGTTAAGAATGAATCATTCTCAAACCTAGTGAAACTATGATCTCATGGTCTCCATGGGTGAGGGGTTCAGGAACAAATTAGCAGGACCTGTGGCTCAAGGTCTCTAGTGAAGCTGTGGTCAGGCTGGGCTCCACTGGAGCTGGAAGATCCACTTAGGAGGCCACTTCCATGGCCGTTGGGAGGCCTCGGTTTCTCAAGATGGGCTTCCTCAAAGGCAGCCAACATGGCAGCTGATCAAAGAGACAAAAAGCCAGAAAGAGCCAAGACCAGAGCCCGGACCTCCTTATTACCTAGTATTGAAGGTGACAATCCATCTTTTTTACCAGGTTCTATTCATGAGAAGTGAGGAACTAGGTCTGATTCGTACGCAAGAAGAAGGATTGCACTAGGGTGTAACTACCTGGAGGCAGACCTCACAGGGGGGCATCTTAGAGGCCGCCTCCCCCTGCTCCCTTCAACTTCACATTAGCAATAACAATAATAATGGACAATTTTAGCTCCTTACCTCAACCTCAGATCAAACTATGGAGATAAGTCAAGAAACCATGGTTGTTAACTGACTTCATCTGAGGTCACTGAACTTTGTCAAAGCTTGATTCCATAACCTTCCAGAATTAAAATCAGAGACAGAATTTTTCTTCCTTATTTTTAAACTGTGTGCACAAGTCCCTCAGAAGCATGGAATTAAATTAATAACACTATCCCAGGCATGCTTCAAGCACACTAGACTTAAGAACCACTTATAAAAATTATTTTGCCTTTCTACTTTACACATTGGGAAGAAAAGAAGTGCAGAGAAATGGGTGAGAAAGTGAAAATGGGCTGCAGGGGAGGTCAGAGGCAAAATTTTCTAACCTTCAGCCACTCCACCTGGGTCCTGTTCTCTGAATAACTGTCCTCTCCTAGGCTGGGTCTGCTCTCAGCACAACCATTACTGCTGGAGTTCAAATTATGCTTAACACTTTGACACTCTCTAGAGCAGTTGCCCCCAGACCCCACTCAGAATCTGACATTACTCAGCATGACTAACATCCCAGCTTCCAAAACTACCTCCTTCTACCCTGCAGCAGCTTATGAAGCCAGACTGCCATGGCTGCCCTGAAAACAGCAGTTGCATTTGGCAGAAAATTCTGGAAAACACATATGAACATTTTTTAAAAATTAACTTTAGTCTACTGTGAGGAATTACTGGGCTTTCTCCTTGACCATAGTAGACACTCATTCTTTTACCCAGAAGAAAATGGAGCCATGTATTAGCTGCTGAAGGAAATAGGTGATTCTCACCATGGAACCAGATCACCAGAAGATGAGAGGCACTAAGATGGCACCCAAACCATCCCCTTCCATGGCAAAGAGAATGATCCTCAAAATACCCCTGAGAGGTATTCTTACTTCACCCCTCAGGCAGTCTACACACTGACTCAGCCCTCACAACGGCTTCTCCCACCCCTATCCAAGCCTCTCTGTTAGAATTCACACTGCCTTCCCTCTCTAGTTCTGACCTCAGGGGACATGAAGAATCCTTGCCGCAGAGTTTTCAACATTTAAAGATCCTATGTCACTGTTCAGCTTTGTTCTGCCATGGGGGGACCTTATATTGCTGCTTTTTAGCTTTTTCTGCTTTTATCTGCTTGGCCTCTGTTTCTGATAACAGGCAGCCTTGAGTTTTTTTGCAATGTTATTATTAGTGCATTAGAGTTACACATAACAGAGGGTTCATTTTAATATAATCATAGATGTATGGAATATAATTTGCTCCATTTCAGTTCCTTCCTCTCATCCCTCTCCCCTTCCTCTACTCTGGGGTCTTCCTTCTATTTAGTTTTTTTTTTTTAACTTGGTGCTTTATAGATATACATAAAGGTACAATTCTCTGTGATGTATTCATACATGTACATAGTTCCTCTCTTTTCCTGTCCCTTCTCCCTCCCTGCTTATCCCCTTCCTCTGCTCCACTAATCTCCCTTTAATTTCCTTGGGACCCCCCACCCCTGCACCCTCCCTTTTCCCATATGTTGTTCTAGCTTCTGCGTATGAGAGAGAACATTTAATCTTTGACTGAGTCTGGCTTATTTCGCTTAGCATGATGTTCTTCAGTTCCATCCCTTTACCAGCAAATGCCATAATTCCGTTCTTCTTTATGGCAGCCTGTTTTTATCAGAATGGATTAAGGCTGTAAATCAAATGTGGGTAGACAACTAGAACAGCATAGTTTATTTTTTTTTTCAAATTCTAGCAATAAGTATTGGGTCCCAATTTAACTTAAACACGTGATTTTTTTAAAATTACAATCCATTTTTCTAAACACCACCTAAAAAGCTAGAAATGCAAAAACTTGACTTTGTGATCTGTCTTCCTCTGATATTGAGCTTTGTTGAAGCTTCATTCCAGAATAGGCATCCAGAATAGTCTTCCAAAGTAACTCCAGAATTAAGTTCATGAAGCACCCATTACTTTTATCTGTTGTTTCTTTGTGATATTTCGGTGGTGGGTAACCATAAAGGGAGTTGTCCTTCTAAAGACAGGGACTTGACATAAAGAAATTGCCAGGGATAACCCACCAAGGCTGCAGCAGAACCACAACAGAATGTGTCTCCTGGCCTCCAGCCCTGAGTTCTTTATATTAAATATCATTCTAGAATCAAACACTTCACACTGATTACGTTTCAACTCACATTATGGATGTAAGGACACTGTTTTTGCTGTTTTGTTTTCTCAAGGCTGAACATTTGCTAGAATTATATCACCATTGTGGTTATTTAAAAAAAAGAAACGAAATGCTGTCAATATATCTGGGGAAATTATCTGCAAACTTTCACAAGTTCTACGCCTTACACAAAACTTCCTCTGATGTTCAAGAAGAATAACATGTTCAGAACAAGCCCTGAAAATATATGGAAAAGGCCGTCTTACTTACAGGTGGACAGAATCATGGCTGTCCTTCTGCAGGGGCAACATAAAGCAGTCCTCAGTTCTTCAGCCTCGCTCCACTCACAAAAACACACCTTTAAACTGAAATCATAGTTTACCCAAGACGATTCTCAGCAGCAAAGTTAACCCCACCTATTTTCCTGTTCTAAAAACCTCAAAGACTGTGAATGACAGTCTAATGGCCTACATAAGAAAGTTTGATAATCTGCATCCAGATCTATGAGGGTGGTTGCTATTACTTCCTCATTCCCATATGTGTGGGTGAGTCTAGCAAACAACATTTTCAAGAAATCACAAAATTTTAGTAAAAGGCACCTTAAAAATCATTAAGTCAAATTGCCCTCTCTGGACAGAGAATGAAATAAGAAACAGATAGGATAAGGAACTTGCCCAAGGCCACAGTTAGTGGTAGAAATGGAACTGGATTCCAAGGTTTGGAATATCAAGCCTAGAAGGTTCTGTCCTCTGAGTTAGGACTGACATTTCTGGGACTTTGGTGGTAGGAGACAATCCAGTGATCTGCTTAAAATGCGACTGAAGTGTGGCTAAAAATTATGAAAACAATGTCAGTAATGCGATCTGCATTGGGTAGTTTCACTTCATCCCACTGGAAATCAACCAAAAATTAACTAATTTGTAATAAATTAAAAATTAAGGGATCAACTTTAAGAAAGACAGTGTATTCACATTGTTCTTGCTACTTCCTGCCTCATAGAGTCAGATCTTTTGGCATTCTGGGTGAGTATTCTAATTTTTGCTTTGCCTTTGGCCTTAGCTATGCTTTCATACAAAGCTTTTTTAAAGTTTTAGTGGAAAATGATTAAAGATTTTTGAAGAAAATGGTACAAATGTTGCCAAGTATCATCTATCTTGTCTTTTCCATCAGAAGTACTCATGAGGGTTACGACAGGAACTAGTCCTTCTCCCGGTCCTCTTTCCCACCACCTGTTCTTCCCACAGCTCTACAAGGTAAAAAGGGAAGCTTGGGGGCAGGGGGAAAGGTGCAGAGGAGGAAAGTGTGACGGTGACACTAAGGTCTGGCTCGCACGTGACCAACGCCTTGAATGAGCTGCAAGTCAGTAAAGTGTGCAAGTTGTCAGATGAGGTGGTGCACCTGTGATCCCAGCAATTCCAGACACTGAGGGAGGAGCATCACAAGTTCATGACCCACCTGGGAAACTCAGCAAGACTCTGTCTCTAAATAAGAAATAAAAGGTTCTGGTGATGTTGCTCAGTGGTTACAGTGCCCCTGGGATCAATCCCCAGTATCACAAAAAGAGAAAGTGTGTATGTTGTGAAAGGGAAAGGAAGATGAGGAAGAAAGTGGCTGATTCTGACAAGAATGAGGATTTTTTTTCTTTATTTTTAATAGGTGAAACTTGAAATTTCATTATTTAACATAGATAAAAAATAAGTTCAGTTACACTGGTAACAACAGGACAGCAGGCTTCCTCTTATGTGTTTGGTCTGTCTCTGTGATTGGTCCCCATCATCTAGAACATTTTTGTTTTGTACACATTTGGGGTACAACTTTTCATTTCTATAGTTGTACACAATGTAGATTCACATGATTCATGTAATCATGCATGTACATGGGGTAATAATGTCTATCTCGGTCTACTATCTTTCCTTCCCCCACCCCCTCCCATCCCATTTTCCTCTACACCATCCAAAATTCCTCCATTCTTCTCTTGTGGCCGTCCCCCGCCAATCCTCCCACCCTGTTATGTATCATCATCCACTTACCAGAGAAAACATTCAGCCTTTGGTTTTTTGGGCTTGGCTTATTTCACTTAGCATGATATTCTCCAGCTCCACCCATTTACCAGCAAATGCCATAATTTTTTCTTCTTTATGGCTGAGTAACATTCCATTGTGTATATATACCATAGTGTCTTTATCCATTCATCTATTGAAGGGCATCTAGGTTGATTCCACAATCTAGTTATCGTGAATTGAGCAGCTATGAACATTGATGTGGCTGCATCACTGTAGTATGCTGATTTTAAGTCCTTTGGGTATAAAATGAGGAGTGAGACACCTGGATCAAATGGTGAGTCCATTCCAAGTTTTTTTTTTTTGTTTTTTGTTTGTTTGTTTGTTTTTTGCGGTGCTGGGGATTGAACCCAGGGCCCTGTGCTTGCGAGAAAGGCACTCTACCAACTGAGCTATATCCCCAGCCCCATTCCAAGTTTTTTGAGAAATCTCCATACTGCTTTCCAGAGTGGCTGCACCAATTTGCAACTCTACCAGTAATGTATGAGAGTGCCTTTTTCCCCACATCCACATCAACACTTATTATTGCTTGTATTCCTGATTTTTTTTTTCTATTATAAAGGGACCAGTGAAGGAATGAACACAGCCTTTGGCAAATGGGCTGCCTGGTACACAGAACCCAAACCAAAGACATGGTCCTCCAGCGTCAGAGTGAAGACGCAACTCAGAGCAGCCAGCTCTGGCTGTCTGTTCACCAAACACATCACAGTGCAGGAGAGACCATGGCAGTCCCCAGAGAGGATGGAGCTCCTGAAGAAAGGCCCAGTCTTCCGCAGCTTTCTGCCCAGTAAACACCAAGAATATGTTGGGCAATAAATGCTCTCACTGTTGATGACCCAGATGGTTTCTTTTCCCTGGACTTATGAAGAGGAAGCTAGTTGGTGTCTTAGAGATTGCAAGGGTGAGAAACCCACTAGAACAAACAAGCTGGATGGCAAGGTCTGCTGTGAGGCCATATAGACAGTCCCTCTGATCCAAGAACCCAAGTCCAGCCGGGCCTCCTGAAGTCGATCTGGGAGGTGCTCAGAACACCATCTCTCCATTTGCCTCAATAGCTCCATGGACTCTTTGCCACAACCTGAGCTATTCCTGGGTCCTGCTTCAGATGGGGACAGCATTTGCTACCAATATTACCGAATCTGTCTGCTTCAGAGCCCAACACCTCTGATCAGAGCAACAATGCCCTGGGCAGATTCTTAAGATTTAAGAACTGTCTAATTTCCTGGATCAAATATTCAACAGATTAGCTGTGGCCACCATAGGCAGGAGCCTGTAATCCCAAGGCAAGTCCTGCTGTGGCCTATGCTAGACAGGCATCCCCCATTTGTCTACATGAGGAAGAGAGGCATTAGCAATAAAAGGAACCACACTTTCTTCTCTTCAGTAAGGAATATTTGATCCCCAGGAAAAAAAAGAAATTGACAGCTGTCGTGTACAGTCTCTAGACCTAAAAAGGTAAGCTTATATATTACAGAATTAAAAGTTTCAATTAAAAAATAACTCATGCTTTTTATAAATATATAACTTTATATATAATATGTATTTACAATATATACAGCATACAAGTATTTTTAAATGTAGTATTAGGAACACTCTTGAAAACAAATGTTTTCAAAATAAAAGATGGGTACTTATCCAAGGTGGGGTCCTGATTCATCTAGAACCCAATTCAACAAAATGCCCCAGGCCCACATTTCTGCAGAAGTCAAAGGGAAGTGAAGGGTTGCTGGAATATGGCTCTAGTACCGTTTTCTGTCCCCCAAACCCCGGCTTTCTACTGGCACCAGCTAGCATGGTCCCATGAACACTCCTAAAATGGGCAAACCCCAGGGCCTGGGCATAGTGTCTGGCACTCAAGTTCCAGCGAAATGAGAAACGAGTGCTTTGAAGCACCAGCTCTAAGGCAGCATCTCCACAGTCCGGTAGACTCAGTCATGGTGTCAAGGTTGGTAAAGAAGCAAATGCCTTAGCTGCTTATAAAAAACAGTCTATACATCCAGGTGCCAAATAAGTTATCCACAAAGTGCCATTTCCTTTTCATGCACCAAATCCAGAAGCCACTGGTCACAATGCCACTTTATCTTCCAAAAGTTTCTTCACATTCAACTAATTCATCTATGGTGCGCAGCAAATCTTCGAATGAAGGCCTTGCCTCTGGTTTCTACAATTAAAGGGCAAAGAGATCTATGAGTTCCAGAATTCATTCCCAAGAAAAGTCTCATTACTTGAACACAAAGAAGCATCTGTGACGCAGGGCTGGAGAGTACAGGCATCCCCCAACGGTCTGTCTCTAGCCTAGTTGACTCTGCATGCCTGCCCTCGTTGACCATGCATTGCTGCCTGACTGACCTTTCCAAAGCACTGTTCTCATGTCCCTGTTCAAGGACCTACTAGAGCTCTGCGAGCCTGCAAAAATCAAGTCCTGCTAATTTGCAGAGTTCTCTACAACCTGCCCCTCCCCTGGCCCCTTGTTGCCCAATTTCATTTCCCATGAACAGCCTCACAAGGGTTCTCTGCTAAATCAGACTGATTTCCACCCTCACATACACACACCATGTTTACAACCACCTCCTTACTTTGTTCGTGCAGTTCTCCATCCCCCCAGTACCACTTCCTGCCTAGCAGGTCTTTCTACACATCCCAATCAGAGGTCTTGGGAGGTTACAGTCAGTGATTGAAAGCCTGGGCTTTGGAGTCAGGTGAGCCTCTGCTGCTCTGTAGCTATTGGCCTTGAACAAGCATCAACCTCCCGAGCCTTAATGGTCTCATCTATAAAGTGGTCACAGGAGAAATATCCCCACCTCAAAGGGTTATTTTGAGAACTACATCTAAAGCACTCAGTACAGTGCCTAGTACACAAGGCACATGAACTACTGACATTGTCTTTCAAAAGCCATTTGGCATGTGATCTTTGACATGACATTTCTGTACTTCCAGAGACTAAGCAAAAAGATCTGGGGAAGCTGAGGTCTAAAGGAAGAAACCTTCCTTAGTGGAAGAGTAACACTCGAAGGAAGCCACTGAAAGGAGGGGAGCAACTTCTCCAGGCTTATTCCCTTGTCTCTGGCTCAGGTAACTATGGCAGGATTCCCATTAGGGAGTGAGGCAGCAGTCCGAGTGTATGAAGTTCATTATTAGCATTCCACTTCACATTGCTCCTCTGGTTATTTAGAACCGAGTTGAGAGGGTTGGCATCCTACCTAGGTAGAGTTTGAAATCACTATAAAACATGCACTGCCTTCTAGGCCTTAACATTATCCAGCTACTAATCCCAACCCCTAAATGTCTTAGAGATTCCGTAAGAGAACACAAAGAAATATCTATACCTCTTGCCAACATCTCAGCATCACCTCATACACATATATGGATGCCAACTTCGGCCGGTAGAGTCGGTGGCCTCGAGTAACCATGGTTACCACTTCATAATTGGTGTTCTTTTCAAAGGGCATTCTGCCCTCAGTGAATATCTCCCACATCAAAACACCTGGGAAAGGGCAAGAGTTACTCCATGAGGTATCCACTTCCTCCCCAGAGAAGAAGAAATGTGGAGCATGGATCTTACCAAATGACCAGACATCGGATTTGCTGCTAAAGCGACTGTAATTAAACACTTCGGGTGGACACCACTTCACCGGGAACTTAGCACCAGAAGAACTTGTGTACTGATCATCCAGAACATACCTAGAGTGAGATACACTGTGGGTTTACACCTCTGAAGTACAATCTTTGCTTAGTACAGGTGCTTTCGTTTTTACCCCCTAATAATAAAAAACACAGTTGATTGAAGTCTATAAGCATCCGGCTGAAGTTTAAGGTTCACCTCAGTGACCACACCTAGTGATTTCCATTTTCCTCAGCATAACTCAAGGGCATGAGAGGGATACACCACAATGTCAGTACCTGCACTTTCATTTTTCTGTTCAACTTTTTTATTAGGCGATAGGGGCAGAACACAATAAAATAGCTTGAAAACTTCTTTGTAAGCAATTTTGTTCTTTGAATTTTACTCAAAGGCCCCATTTGTGGAAGATCTAAAGCAGAGTTGCTCTAAAGGAAGTGGTGAAAAGTGTCTAGAGACATGTTTTGAGCCCCCACAAATCCACAGAGCACAATTTAAAACTGCAGCATATGAAAAAAGCAAATGAAAAGCAAAACAAAACAAAAGGGCAAAAATGAGGTATGCAAATGGTGGTATGTATGTTTGTTTTATTTATTTAATTTTTGTACCAGGAATTGAACCCAGGGGCTCTTAACCACTGAACCACATCCCCAGACATTTTAATAGCTTATTTAGCGACAGGGTCTTGCTAAGTTGCTTAGGGCCTTGCAAAGTTGCTGAGGCTGGCTTTGAACTTGCAATCCTCTTGCCTCAGCCTCCTGAGCCACTGGGATTATAGAGTGTGAACCACCATGCCCACCATGTATGATACCACGATATCCCCACATGCACACATACTCAAAACAATACCATATTATTTTTCTATGTAAACATAGTTATGCCCTTCTGGAAGGACATACAGACACTGGTAACAGTGGCTGCTTCTGGGGAGAATCCTCGACTAGAGGTGGTAGATATGAGGACTTTAGCCCTTGCTGTAATGTGTTCAGTACATATTTAGAGGAAGAATGTATTTATAGGTTACATGTACATATAAAGTTAATTTCTAAAAGCCATTGTGAGAAAATATTCAAAAAAAAGCACAAACTTCCTTTGTGCAATTACACAGACAAAGATGGTAGCTGGAAACAATGCCACCATGTGCTGGATCAAATCATGTCCAGGGAGTCAGAATTTAGTGAATGAAAATTGTTTTACAGAGGTTGATATAAAAGCAAAGATTTGGGCTGGGGATATAGCTCAGTTCGAAAAAGACCCTGGATTCAACCCCCAGCATGGTGGAAAAAAAAAAAAGATTTTTCTGACAGTCAAACTATGAAAGTGGAGGATACCTGTCAGATGTTAAGCATCTTCATACCAAACGAAAAGAGAGCACTAGGCAATTGACGCCTCCAGAGTCAGAAGCTGTCTAACCTCCCTAGGCCTGAGTTCCCTTGGATACTAACCTTGGTCCCTAACCTTGGCCTCATAGCACTGGGCCTTGCCTGCCATTTTAACTGTTCCAGCTTCCTTGGCCTCTTCCAGTTCCCCAAGTAGACCAAACTCATCCAGACTTCAAGCTCTGGCACTTGTTCCTTCCACCTGGAATATTTTATGCCCAGATTTTCACCTGCCTACTTCCTACCTTTTGGTCTCCACTCACCATCCCCATCTTGGAGAGGATTTCCCTCACCCCTGCCCACCCCAAGTTATCTCTCTAGGGGTTCACAGACTTTTTCTGAAGAGGGCAGTTCTTTGAGTATCCAAATACTTTGGGTTTCATGGTCCACACACAGTCCCTGTCACAACTCCCAGTGGTGCCTCTGCAGTGCAAGACCAGTCATAGATGACATACCAACAAAGAAGTAAGGCTCTGCCTCAATAACACTATTTTTATGGACACTGACTTTGGAATTTCAGATGATTATCAGGTGTCCAATATTCTTTGGATTTTTTTCTAGCCATTTTAAAATATAAAAGCCATTGTTGGTTCACAGGTACCCACAAAAAAGTGTAGGTCAGACTGACAGGCCGTCATTTGCTGACCCCTGCTCTACCACATGAATTCATTCTCAGGTCTTGCGCTTTTCCCTCCTCAGAACATGAGCTGCATGTGGGCAGGGACTCCGGGGCTTAGTCTCTGCTTGGTTTCACAAAGCTGGGTCTGGCGCCTACGAAGCAGGCACCTAATTTTTATGACCAAATCAAAGAACAAAGGGAAGGAAAGAATAAAAGATAAACAATATACTTTCAAAAAGCTTTTCTACACTCTATTGTAATTACAAATATTAAGACAATAAAAATGCTGCAGATGTGGAGATCCTAAGAGCTGGACCACCACACACATTTCTGTGAAAACAAATCTAGAAATCTAATCCACATGGGGGAGAAGAGCTGTATATTTAATGGCCTATACCACCACCTAGTGGAGAGAATTATTAACACCACAATGTACAGTTATTTCAATACATTACTCTCTCTGCCTCATTGATGCCAATTACTCCAACATAGATTAATTCTATAATATAAGGTAAAAATCATTTAAAGGCACATATACTGAGACATACCTGGCCATTCCAAAGTCAGACACTTTCACAACTCCCGCCTCATTTACTAGACAGTTTCTGGCAGCCTGGAAAACATCATGATCGTATATTAGTTAAAAAGTTACACCCCAAAGAAATGCAGAAAAATAAAAATTGTCACATTAAATTTACTACACCCCAGCCAATATTTGCAGAATGTGGAAATGTGTCCTTATAAATCATTTTTAGCCCTACAGAAATGTCTCCAACATAGAACAATCAGTAAAAAGGTCAAAAAATACCTTGCAATAAGGTATTATGACATTTTCTTTGCCAGAGGTCATACTTAAATGAGGACCAATAGACAGGTCAACCCTCTTTCCCTACTTCCAGTCCTGTTCTTATCAAACTGTGTGATTTTCTTACTGATAATGACAATATTTTTTGAGGTCCTTAATTCCAGTCCTCACTAGATGAGCTCAATAACACACCACCATCAAAGTGATGGGGAACCAGTGATTGATCATCTCAACCCTTGTCAAAAGAACAGCTGTATGTAAGCACAGATACTGCTGTTTTTTAATGAGGTTTCCAGTACATTGAAACATGATATACTCAATTGGTCAACTACAAATGTGGATTATTTAATACATATTTTCTTGTCCCTTTGTCAAGGGTACAAGGTTCAAGAAAACAGTCTGGTAGAAAGACATGGTACTTTTCCAAAGGAAAACACGATATTTTTATGCCAAGACCCATGGGTCAAGATGTAGTGTTCTGACTGTTCAGACTGTTATTTTCTATTTGTGGCAATTTCACTTATATAAGGTTCTCTCTTGCTGAAGGCATTTTAGTAGTCCCTTCTGACTCAAGATGCCCAGCCTCCAACTGTCTCCACTTTCCCAAGAGGATGCCCACAATGCCCTCATTTAAAGTCAACAGGGTTCTCTGCCAGCAGATGCAAGCATCAGGATCTTCCCTTAAAGAGTGGCAGAATCACAGGCACAAAAATATCAAAAACTGCTCTCCCCAAGATAAGGTCTGCAGACAGGTGTAGTCTGACACATTCCTGAAAATATTCCACTTGTATCAGTTTTGTAAGTACAAAAAAGAGCAATGTACTATTTCAATATGACCAAGAAATATTCTGTCATCACTAAGCATAATAACCAATACTAATGTTATATATCACATCTACTTTATAATCCCTTTGCCTCAATTATACACTATGACCATTAAAATAGTCTTGTGAGAAAAAAAGAAACCCATAATTTCCTGATGTGGAAACGGTCTGGGGCTCAGAGAGATTAGGCAACTGTCCCAAAACACACAGAGGAAATCAAGTCTTCCGACTTCAAATCCTCAATTCTCTTTCACACTTTAAATCTAGAGATATTGTAGCACAGCAGTTAGGGTATCGACTCCAGTCAAAACCCCAGGTTCAAACCTGCCTTCACAGTTTACTTGACCATTGATATACTTGCATCTCCATTTTCCCATCTGTGAAATGGGAATAGTAATGGCCCTACTTCCTAGGGTTGTCACAATGATTAAATGATATCTTTTTGTAAAATACTTATTAGAATAAGACTTCTTTAAGGTGCCCATTAAATTTTTTTAAATGCCTTTCTGCTTCTCTGGAAGAAAGGTGTCCATACTTTAGCACGAAAAAAGCTAGAACTAAAATAGGGGGGAAAGCCCTACATGCAAATCATTTTTATTTTGGTGAAAGAGTCAAAGTAGACTGATAGAGTTGCTGGTATGTTGAAAACAGACACATTTGTGAAAACAGGTAGAAAAAAAAAATAGAAGGAAAAGAAGAACAAAAGAAAAAGAGAGAAAGCAGAATAAGTAAGGAAAAGTTAAGGAGTGTCTCCATCACAATAATTCAGAACCAGAAATAGGCTTTCTTTGCTGGTCTTGTCAGAGTTAATATATGAGGTAAAGGATGTGAGCTAAGGGATTTCTCTGATAGTTTCTGTTTGTAGTGTGTGAAGTGGAAAAACGTTAGGATTTAGTCAGAAGGTCAAGGTCAACCCTAACTTTTCTGTTTACCACATTAGGCAAGGTTTTCACTTCCCTAAAGCTAACTTTCTTATCTACAAAACAGGCATGGTAATACATCTGCTATGACTTGCTGCTATTCCAAGGAACTCTCTCAGAGATCCAATATTTAATGTACAGAAACTTACCTGGAGGCATCAACTCTATAAATTATTAGATTTAATAAATATTTTTCCTTTAAAATTATGCAAATGAAATCTATCAGGATCAAAAATAATGCTGAAACACTGTTAAGAACAAAAATTGCTCATTGGCTGATCCACTATTACAAAGCAATCAGGTCAGTGAATGGGAATACAAGTGACTTGTGGTTACCAGGTCTCTGTGGATGAAGCTGTTCCTCTCCAGGTATTCCATCCCTTCACACACATCCTGACACATGCTCAGCAGCACGTCTCTACTGAAATGGCCTTGCCTCTGTCGGAGGAAATTCAGAAGGCAGCCCCGTTCCATGAACTCAGTAACAATGTAAATTGGTTTCTGCTGGGTGCATACACCGTAAAGCTGTACCAACTTGGGGTGTGTCAGTTTCCTGGGAGTGAAGACATACATGCACAGAGTTACTGCAGGAAAAGAAGCCAGCAGGTGTATTAACTGGGGAAGAGTCACTCTCTAATACCAACAGGGAGCCTGGAGGAAGGAGTAACTTACATCATGACTTTAGCTTCTTCTATAAAGTCCTCCTCACACATGGCGCCTTCCCTAATGGCTTTGATGGCTACTTTGTACTGGGCTCTCCACTTGCCAAGCCTCACCACTCCAAATAGTCCACTCCCAAGCTCCCTCATAAAGGTCAGCTCTGAAGGGTTAATCTCCCACTTCTCTGCAAGACAGAAGGGAAAAGTGACAGCATTTAACAAAGAGAACACAGCATTAATCAGTGGGGAAAAGAAACTCTAACCAAGATCCACCTCAGAGTCCTAGGATAATTGCAACCTGTGTCAAGACAGCACAAACTGGCTCTCCACCCTCTGGGGAAAATGTTCCCACTTCACCATCACAGTTCACAACCAAGTGACTAAAGAAGTAAGATGCTGCATAGTAGGAAAATAACACAGCTGAAGGCTGAGGTGCTTTTTTAAAGACAAATACTTCCTCATTTACCACTCTTGACCCTGGATATTTTTTTCTTTTTTAATTCCAGCAAGTTAGAAAAAAATTAAACCTGCTCTTTAAAAGGCTTTTGCAAAGGGCTGGGGGTATAGCTCAGTTGGTAGAGTGCTTGCCTCACAAGCACAAGGCCCCTGGTTCAATCCCCAGCACTGAAAAAAAAAAAAAAAAGGCTTTTGCCAAAAGCAACAAAAAACAATCACACTTCTCCATTATCTGTATCGGCAGTGAGAACCAGGAAGGGCTATGGTTTATTTTAGATATAACATGATAATGTTTATTTTCACCAACAGAAAGTTTCTACTGAATTACAAATAAATCATGAAAATAGGAAACCTAGGGTTACTATAGCTATAAAATAGAATCATCTAAAACACTCAAGAGTACAAATTTGTAAGAATGGTTCCACTGTGAAGAATTTTACACATCTAAATTTCTCTGGTGATAGTGGATTGTTTTCACGGACAATCAGCTGATGCAACTGCAAAATGGGAGTTACCATAGCTGAATCCTGCAGTGGTCGGTGCATTCTTCCCCTTCGTACTGACTGGGTACCGCAGCCGTGTGACAAGTCCTAGAAATCAAAGTATCACAGGTGAAATCACTCTTAACCATTCCACATGGCCAAATGCTACTCTAGAAATGTACAATTCATTCATTTATAAGCGTACTGCTCTCCTTCTGCAGACACACATAGCTCGGTGCCATAGGCTTTCATTCATTCCACAAACATCTCCTTGTAAAATAGTGTTTATCAAGCACTGTGCTAGCTTCCCAGGAAACATTTTAAAGGATACTAAAAGGTTTCTGCTATTATTTCACGTTCCTTTCCAATACGAAAGCTGATCGAGGAAAAAGAATTATCCTGAGCTGCTAAAAATTAAAGTGATTCCTCTGATGTAACTCAATGCTAGCAATCTTAGCATAAAAACGGATCATACAATATTAACCACTGGGAATATCAACTACTGGAAATCAGGAAGGTAAGTTAAATCTTTTAACTGAAGTTGCTTTTAGCACTAAATAAGAAATGGGAAGCATGTTACCATCAACACCAAGAGCACTCTGTATTTGCTCTATTACAGCACATCTCACAGTAATTTAAAATTGTTATGTATATCTTTCTCCCCAGGGGATAAGATCTGGAAGAATCAGAATCAACGACTATCTGATTCATAGCACTCTCCCCAAAACTTGGCTTGGACTCTAGCATGTAGCAGGCACTAAATACATGTTTGTTGAATGAATTGAGGTAGTGATGAAAAATAAAAATTATACAAGAACACAAAAGAAAAAAAATAGAGGAATGTGAATACAAAAAAAAAAACAGAACAAACAAAAAAAATTATTTGGGAATAAGTCAATACGAATGAGCTCCTCAAATGTTAAACACAGAAGTACTATGTGACCCAGCAAAGCCACACCAAGTAAATACCCAAGAGAAATAAAAACATATTTTCATGCAAACACTTACATACAGCTATTCATATCAGCTTTATTCATGGAAAATGTAAAAACAACCCAAATGTCCATCAAGAGATGAATGATAAAGAAAAATAAATAAAATCCATACAATGGATTATTTTCATCAATAAAAAAGAATTAATACCTTATCCAGCAGGCTGCCTGAATTTAGAAATTCCATATTTCCCAGGACCTCTAAGTCAGACCTAAGCAGAACACACAAGCCAATTTCCAAGGATATGTGTAGCAAGTCCATCAAGGCAGAAAATGTTATCAGGGATTTATGTTGTCCAGAATCCCTAGTGAAACCTTCAGCAATTTTTCTCCTAATCTCATGACTTCAATCTGTGCATACCCAAAGTGTGTGTTGGTTTCCAGAAGTAAACGAAAAATGACTTTCTATCACAAAAGGTGGGTGTTAAGATAACTCCCCAGATTTGGAATTAGAGGGGTGGATCCTCTGTCTTACCATTTACCAATAAACTTGTGATAGTTGTTTTGTTTTGTTTTGTTTTGTTTTAAGAACAAAGCTGGGCACAGTGGCACATGCCTGTAATCCCAGTGGCTCAGGAGGCTGAAGCAGGAGTATTGCAGGTTCAAAGTCAGGCTTAGCAACTTAGCAAGGCCTTTAGCAACTTAGCAAGACCCCATCTCAAAGTGAAAAATAAAAAGGGCTAGGGATGTAGCTCAGTGGTTAAGTATCCCTGGGTTCAATCTCTGATACCAAAAAAAAAAAAAAAAAAAAAAGTGGTGGGGGAATGAAATACTTATGCATGGTATAACATGAACAAACCTCAAAAACATTATAATGTATCCAAGAAACTCGTCACAACAGAACACATATTGGATGACTCCATTTATATGAAATGTTCAGAATAGGCAAATCTACAGAGACAGAAAGTAGGTTAGTGGTTGCCTGGGGCTGAGCTGGTGAAGGAGGGGTAGCGGGTGATTCCTTTTGGGGGTGATGACAATGTTGTTAAAATTAGATGATGGCAAATGGCACTGCTTTGTAAGTATACTAAACACCACTGAACTGTATACTTTAAATGGATGACTTTTGTGGTATAGTAACTGTTCTTATCATTTTCTGGAAAAAGTAAATGGACTCACACAAAAATAAGTCTTTGCAAAGGGCCTTTGATAAAATTACAAACGTTTGTTTCCCATGAATTGGGTTAGATACCTGTCTTGTTCCCTGTTCAGTTACACCTTTAAAGTCCAGGAGTAGAAATCATGCTGCATCAATCCCATAGAACCTCAATGGCATAGATGTGGTTTCCATCCATATTTTTTGGTGTTTGTTCTGTTCCCACTCTGGGGCTAAGTGTAGCAGAGATTCAGGAAAATAGAGAACTCATGGGACGTGATTACAGACAGTCTGCAACTTACAATGGTTCAACTTAGAACGTTTCAGCTTTATGGTGCTGCAAAAAGGACATCCATTCAGTAGATAAGCGTACTTCAATTTTTGAATGGCTAGTGAATTTTTTCATGTCTAGTGAATTTTGAATTTTGATCTTCTCCTGGGCTAACAATGCACAAGAAGATACTCTCTTGTGATGCTGGGCAGCTGCAGTGAGCCACAGCTCCCAGTCAGTCAACAATGGACACTCCACAGTGCACTGTGTTATTAAGCTATGTGTTTGGTACGTGAGGTGGATTAAATGCACTTTTGATTTAGGATATTCTCAGTTTAGGAAGGGCTTATCAAAGCTAAGTAAGGAAAGGAGCATCTGCTATAATCTACTCTTTGTAGTCTACAGCATAGGATGAAATCTTGGTACATCTGGCAGCTCCTTCAGTGACTACAACATCTTTTTTTGAGACAGAGTCTCACCATGTTGCCCAGGCTGACCATGAACCCTAGGCTCAAGGGATCCTCCTGCCTCAGCCTCCCAAGGAGCTAGAAGTACAAGCACATGTGATCATGCTTGGCTTAAAACATGACCATGCTTGGCTTAAAACAGACATATCTTGAGAATAAGTTTAGTACTAAGGATATAAAGCACAGAAATGTGAATCCCATATACCATCAAAATAACTCATGCCCTGATGTAAAGATAGAACTTTTTATGAACCTTGATACTTCTTCTGATTTTTCTTGATATCACTTCTTTAACATGCACTGATTTACACCCATCACACTCTACAACTAACTACAAAATAACACAGCTCACAGAGGAATTCATTACAATGTCTGATCATTTGCACCAATAACTAATATTTGAAATACTTGTTAACAGGTCACTTACCTGCCGCATTGTGCTTGTGATACTCAATAATCTCAGGAATTGAACTAAAAGCATGCTTTTCAGCGAGGTAATACTTCTTTGGAGATGTTGTTGTTTCCTTTATGTGATAGTGCCTGAAACCTGATGAACCTTCTCTATAACAAAAATTGAAATGTGTTACAGCTGAGCTGGGATAATGTGATTTCACTCTTAGATGTTTTCTATAGGTGAACGCGTGCTTTCTCTGTATGGTTCTTTCCATTCCTGGACAAGTGTTATTTCTGTCTCCATGTTCTTTAGTTTTGCCTTTCACATTAACTGGTGGAAGTTTTGCAAGTGGTCACTGATAACATATTTGTTCCCCTTCATGAGACTGAAAAAGATAACATTCCCCAGTTCTTTTCAACAACAGTTGAAAGTCTCAAAAAGCCTTCAACTGCTACCTCTTTTTGCCCTTGCTGTTGGCATAAACTTGCAAATTTCCAGAGCACTTGCACTTCCTTTTTTTTTTCTTTTTTTGTTTTTGGAGATTGTACCCAGGACCACTTTACCACTGATTTACATCCACAGCCCCTTTTTTAATTTTTTTATTCTTTTGGGGGGGGGGCAGTACTGGGGATTAAACCCAGGGGCACTCCACCACTGAGCCACATCCCCAGCTCTATTTTGTATTTTATTTAGAGACAGAGTCTCACTGAGTTACTTAGGGCCTCACTAAGTTGCTGAAGCTGGCTTTGAATTCTCGATCCTCCTGCCTCAGCCTCCCAAGTGCTAGGATTACAGACGTGCGCCCAGCTCAAATTTTTTTATTCTAAGACAGGGTCTCGCTAAATTGCTAAGGCCAGCCTCAAACGTGAAATTTTTCTGTCTCAGTCTCTCCAGTCATTGGGATTCAGAGCACTTGCACTTCTAAAAGTGAATAAATTAGGCTTGAAAATGTACACATTCCACTTTAGATGTCTTTCTAGAATGCAGACCTTCTCTAGTCATCTGATAAAAATGCTTTCAAGACAGAATAACAGTCCTTGACATTGACATTACCTGGCTTCTGCTTCTACCTCTCAGGTTTCTCTTCCTCCCTCCCTGGATCCTTCCCTACAATCCAGCGAGGAACACTTTCAGTTCTTTGAAACTCACCATATCCTCTCTCACCTCTGGATCATGGCAGTTCCCTGGGTCAGACACTCTTTCCCTTCCCTCCAGTGTTTTCCTGGCTTACCTATGAAGTCTCAGCTTGGATTGAGGGCAGCATTCATGAATAACTCAGATGTGTCTTGGCTCTATACCCCCAAAGCTCCCCCTCACATAACCCTCCTGTCACAGTGCTTCCCCCGGCCTGTTTGCTTGTCTGCAGCCCCCACTGAGCTACTGGAGGCTGAGTCGGTGCTTACTTTGCTCACAGAGACATCCTTAGTGCTTAGCTACATGTACAATAATTATTTTTTGAATGTTACTAAGGTTTCTCTAACCATGCTCAACAAAAACTATGGAGCATGAAAAATTATATAGTAAATTCCTGAAAATATAAATGCAAAAAAAGTAGACTTTAAGCCAGGGGTGGTGATGCATGCCTGTAATCGCAGCAGCTTGGGAGGCTAAGATAGGAGAATTTTGAGTTCAAAGCCAGTTTCAGCAAAAGTGAGGCGCTAAGCAACTGAGAGAGACCCTGTCTCTAAATAAAATACAAAACAGGGCTGGGGATGTGGCTCAGTGGTCAAGTGCCCCTGAGTTCAATCCCTGGTACCCAAAAGGAAAAAAAAGAGCAGACTTTAGAAATAAAGTTTTTTTGTTTTCTTTCTTAACTGGTCTTCCTTAATGTTGAAATTCGGCATCTTTTTTTGAAAATGAGGAATACGTATAAACAATATAGGAAATTCATACAGAACTCTACATTATAAATAAATAAACAAACAAACAAACAAATAAATAAATGGAGCAGGATTACTTACCCTCCAAACTTTGTATAAAGGGAGACAGTGTACAAGCCTGGTTGACTGGAGTCTCTTACCATAAAACCACCTTCTTTATCCTAAAGCACAAATTAAGAAATTGCTTTTTTACTCCAACAACTGATATCAATGTCATGGAAAAGACACCAGAACCTGATCTTACATTTTATGAATATTATCCTCTACTGAGAACATGCGCTCTGGAGAAGCACAGTAGAGGAACTTGGTTTCTCATTCACGTGGCTTTCTACCCACTTCTGAGCTATGAGACCAGTTAAAGAGGGCATGCTCACAATTCCCCACAGCTGCAAATTCTCACACGCACTAATGCAGACATTTCAACCAGATGATCTCTCAGGGACCTTACAAAATTAACCGACAAGGTTTTGCAGTACCTATAAGTCCTGGACATATGGGAAAACAGTCATTGAAAAATGTACTGTGTTAGATGCGGTGGCGCACACCTGTAATCCCAGCGGCTTGGGAGGCTGAGGCAGGAGGATCGTGAGTTCAAAGCCAGACTCAGCAAAAGTGAAGCCCTAAGCAACTCAGTGAGACCCTGTCTCTAAATAAAATGCATTGCTTGTCACACAGGCCAGTGGTTGGGGAGCCTGAGGCAGGAAGGATCACAAGTTCAAAACCAGCCTCAGCAACTTAGTGAGGCCCTTGCCTCAAAATAAAAAATAAAAATAAGGTCTGGGGATGTTGCTCAGTAGTTAAGTGTCCCTGGGTTCAGTCCCTGGTACAAAAGAGCAAAAATACACGAAAGAAAGGAAGGAAGGAAAAGAAAGGAAAGGAAAGGAAAGGAAAGGAAAGGAAAGGAAAGGAAAGGAAAGGAAAGGAAAGGAAAGGAAAGGAAAGGAAAGGAAAGGAAAGGAGGAAGGAAGGAAGGAAGGAAGGAAGGAAGGAAGGAAGGAAAAGAAA
>JAJEJO010004085.1:36490-79741 GCA_020662805.1 Glaucomys volans | reverse complement strand
AAGGAAGGAAAAGAAAAAAAAGAAAAATGTACTGTTTAACAATTAGGTGTCCCTGCATACCTTTTTCACATTTGCTGTAAGCTTTGAATCCTGACTCAATATCATTTTTTATCCTCAGAGCATTTTTCCTGTAAATAACTCAGTGCTCTTTATGAGAATGTACTTAAGTTTTCTTAATTCCCCTGGAACTTAATGTTAAATATCACTCTTTACAAAAGGAGAAATGGAAGCACAAGTAATTTAAGTGGAGGAAATCAAAAGTCAGTAACAATTCTGAATGAATGAAGGACAAACCTTCAGCAGGTTCCAAGAGCAAGAAACAGAAGTTATGAACCTCAGGTACTCTATCAATCACAGCATGTTCAATCTCTAGCATTTATGTTGCTCAAAGACAAAAAATGTGCTTAATAGGTGAAAAGTAAAAAGAATTTGATTCTTTCTTTCTCTCTCTCTCTCTCTCTCTCTCATCCTCTCTTTCTCTCTCTCTCTCTCTCTCTCTCTCTCTCTCTCTTTCTCTCTCTCATTTTGAAGCTAGGATCAAACCCAGGACCTTTTGCATGCTTACTGAGCTACACTCCCTAACCCCTTAAATCCAATCCTCAGCACCACATAAAAATAAATAAATAAAAAATAAAGGTGCCGAGCACGGTGGCGCACACCTGTAATCCCAGCACCTGGGAGGCTGAGGCAGGAGGATCGCGAGTTCAAAGCCAGCCTCAGCAACTTAGCAAGGCCCTAAGCAACTCAGTGAGACCCTGTCTCTAAATAAAATACAAAATAGGGCTGGGGATGTGGCTCAGTGGTGGAGTGCCCCTGGGTTCAATCCCCAGTACCAAAAAAATAAAAATAAATAAATAAATAAAGGTGTCCACCTACAGCTAAAAAATATTCTTAAAAAAAGGCCTATTCTCCTTTTAAAAAAAAAAAAAAAGAAAGAAATACAATGGAATTAAATCATGTCCCACAAATATATCTGATAAGAGCACTTAGAAACAATAATTATGATAGTTAATTGATAAGTAAAATATAATACAAATAATACTCAGCCATAAAGAAGAATAAAATTATGGTATTTGCTAATAAATGGATGGAGTTGGAGAATACCATGCTAAGTGAAATAAGCCAATCCCAAAAAACCAAAGGCCAAATGTTTTCTCTGGTAAGTGGATGATGATACATAATTGGGGGGGTGGGGAGATGGGGGTGAGAGAAGAATGGAGGCACTTTGGATTGTGTAGAGGGAAATGGGGCAGGAAGGGTGGGGGAAGGAAAGATAGTACACTGAGACAGACATTATTACCCTATGTACACGTATGATTACACAAATGGTATGAATCTACACTGTGTACAACTGTAGAAATGAGAGTTGTACCTCATTTGTGTACAATGAATCAAAATGCAGTCTGTAAAAAAATAAGTAAAAGAAACACATCACAAAAAATATATATAATAGCTCCCATTTATTTATTGAAAGTCTATTCTGCTTTAAAAAACCCTAATGTGTAAATTCACTTCATCAAAACAGTCCTACAGGGTAGGTACTCCTGCTGTCCCCACCTACCTTTGCTTGTAAGACAATGGGCGTGGAAAGGTGGATAACTTGCCTCAGGCAACAAAGCTCATAAGTAGAGAACCAGGATTTGGACCCCAGATCATGTAGCTACCTGGAGCAGCCTTTCATCGTGGAGCCTCTGTGGAGGCACATAACAATCCTGCAGAAGCCAGGTGTGGAAAGGCACACCTGTAATCCCAGGGGTTCAGGAGGCTGAGGCAGGAAGATCATAAGTTCAAAGCCAGCCTCTGCAACTTAGCAAGGCCCTAAGCAACTCAGTGAGACCCTGTCTATAAACAAAATATTAAAAAAGGGCTGAGGATATGGCTCAGGGGTTAAGTACTCGTGGGTTCACTCCCTGGTACCAAAAGAAACAAACAATCCTGCAGGGATGGGCATGGTTATAGGTGTAACCTGCATGAGCAAAGCCACCTGCCACTGTTTCTATAGAACACACTGCAAAAACAAGGCTCAATAAAACCTTGACTGGTAATAAAAAGCAGGAGAGAAAAAGAGAAAAAATCTTAAAAGACCGGAACTATTACTAAACAGAATAACTGGATCATAAACACGGGAATTGCAGAGTTCATCTTCTAATCCAACCTTCTTATCTTATGCAAAGAGTAGACTAGAAAAGCCACAGCTGGACTCACATCTCCTTCCCCAGCCTAGTGCTGTTTTGTCTAGACTATTCTTTTAATTCTTTTAAGGTGTGAGAATTTCAGCACATTTATTTCTACAAGCAATTAAATATTTTATTAAAATTTCACTTATAAAGAGTCATAACATCAGTGTGAACTACTTTAAAATGAACAGCTTCAAGAAAAAAAAAAACACTAAAATGCTAAAAACCAACGTAGCAAATGAAAATCAGTATGAAAGAAACAAAGAAAAAACTGCTCATGTACAGCTATTACCT
The DNA here is from genome assembly GCA_020662805.1 of Glaucomys volans. NCBI lineage: Eukaryota > Metazoa > Chordata > Mammalia > Rodentia > Sciuridae > Glaucomys > Glaucomys volans. Next base: position 77,270 of record JAJEJO010004085.1, on the reverse strand, counting down.
ATTGTTATGGGTTTAATTATATCCCCCTTCCCTGCCAAAGAAGCTCCTAAGTTCCAGTATCTCAGAATGTGACCTTATTTGGTCAAGGGTCTTTACAGGGGTCAGGAAGATTAAATGAAGCCATTATGGTCAGCTCTAATTCAACATGTCTAATGTCCTTATAAAAAGAGGACATTTGGACACCAAAGCAGACATGCAAAGAGGGAAGATAAAGTTAGGAAACAAGGAGAGAACAGCCATCTCCAAGTCAAGGAGAGAGGCTCAGAAGACATCCTCACCTCACAGCCCTCAGAAGGAACCAGCCTTCCTGGGACCTTTCTTTGGACTTCCAGTCTCCAGAACCGTGTGACACAGAGTTCAGTTGTTAAAGCCACTCAGCCTGTGACCCTTTGTGACTGAAGCCCCGTAAGCTAACACACAAATAATCTCTTTAAAATGATGTGGAAAAAACTATATTTATACCAAAGACATTTTAGGGTTTAAAAACAACCATGTGGGGCCCTTATTAGGGATTCATTAAAATTAAAATGTACTGAGATCAACCCCATAAAATAAGCACAAACACTTACCTCAGTTCTGAGGAGCTGCTCGGCCTTGCTTCTATTTGTATTTCTGCAATACCATCTGAACAGAAAAAGATACACTTAAGGCCTCATATTATTTAAAATTGTTTTTATTCTTAGTAGGATTAATTAGTTAATAAAGCTCACCAATAATAAATACAATAAGTAAAAACAAGGCAGGATGTCACTCATAACCAGTAACATATTGATGTATGCACTTCCAGATATTTTTTACCCATATTTTTAAGAAAACACACATATACGACTGCATTCTTATTGTTTTATTAAAGTGGGATCAAACTCTACTCGATACATCATAACACAAATCTGTCTCATGATAGCGCATAGCAATATAGTTCTATGTATCTTGATATGGATGCACCATAATTTATTTAAGGTATTCATTATTCAACATAAAAAAATCTCAAATTTTTTGCTGTTCCAATCATAATGAGAACGAATTTTATTCCACTGACTCAAACTTGCAGACAATGTCACTTTACATTTTTATCTTGAATTCAAATTAAATCTTATTCTAAGCCCCCACCACACCAACATGGCAGATTTCATCTCAAGTCATTATAGTGGCTCTCTGTTGAATTTCATGAAGGTCTAATGTGTCAAAAGAAAAGAAGCAAAACCTAAGAGGAAGCCTTTTGGGTTTTCCATACTTGCTGACTTCCTTAACCCTCAAGCCCTTGTGGTTCCTGAGGCTCTACCACAGAAATTCGTGCCCTGGCCAAGAATCCACTCCTTTCCTCCCACAGGTCCAGTCACCACCCCGTGCCACACCCCAAGTCCTGCAGATCTGTGCCTCTTCTTAACATCAGGGAAACCTTTCTCCTCATACTGTCATCTCCTACCTCATCCCTAGAGGTACTCTCCCCTCCCTGTGTCCCCCAGCCTAATCCCTCTATACAACTATTAGCAAATGTTCGAAAAAACATGAACTGAGATCATCTTCTTTGGCCTTCAGTTTTAAATTTGTATTATTAAATGATTTTTAAGTTGGAAAGGAATCCTCCACCACAGTCAAATACCCTGAAACTTTGAATGCTATGAAGGCAGCCCGGCCCTCTGAGCATCTGAAATTTCCACCACTGAATCAGCTTTCCACAAAAGAACCAGCACCTGACTGTGGTCCATCAAATACCCTGAGACAAGTGAATACAAAGGCCTTCCCTGATTGAGGAAGGCAAAAATACAAAGAACAAAATACCAGACAGGACCTTTCTCTGTCTGGATTCCTTTTGTGTAGCAGTCAAATGTAAATTACAATCTCAATACAAATGACGTTGGATATTTTATTTAAAATCTGAGGTGGTAAAGAAGACCTCAGAATTGTCAACATCTCATTACTGTGACTCTCACTTTAAAATGAGACCAAGTTCAACAAAATTGCTATTTTGATAAATCCATTTCTGAATGCAAATGAGAAATATATAAACTAGGAGAACAGAATAAATTCCATTTATATGAAAAACATTTGTCAGATGCCAAAAGCAGTCATAAAAATTAGCTAAAGAAAGATAATACACAATATAAACTAACAGGGTATGAGGGATTGGAAAAATTCTATTTATTAATAACAGAAGATCCAGTTCCACATCTTCACAGAGAGACTAAGCGATGGGGGTTCATATGCAGGACGTCAGGAAAGCTAAATGGAGGAACTCGAGGGGAGACTAGCTATAAAATACTCAAAGAGGCAGGTGCCTTCCTCATCTACTAGATCCCAGCATCTGGGAAGGGATTAAAGAAACAAGGAAAGAAAAGGGATCCACTGTAGAGAGAGCATGCTCTTTGAAATCCTATTCCAAGAGGTCATTTTTATGCATTTTTTGGTTCTCTGAAAAGGATGCTTTCATCCTTGGGGTATGGCATCCTTTGGATCCGAATTGTCCCCCAAAGGCCCATGTTCCCAGGCTGGGTCCCCAGGATGGCACTATCAGGAGGCTGTGGAACTTCTGGTAGTGGAGCCTTATGAGAGGTCCTTAGGCCAAGGGGGGCATGCCCTTGAAGGGAATTGAGACCCTGGTCCCTTCCACTTCCTCCTTTGCTTTCTGGTCATCAGGTAAGCAGTTCTGCTCTGCCATGTATTCCCACCATGATGTGCTGCTGCCTCACCACAGACCCAACACAGTGGGTCTAATCAATCATGGATTGGAACCACCAGAACCCATGAGCTAAAAGAAACCTTTTCTCCTTATAATTGTCTTGGACCTTTTCTCAGAGTAACATGAAGCTGACTAACACAGGATATAAACTCAGGTCTTTCAGGGTATATTGAAGGAAGGAGAGAGGAAGGACTGATGAACAAATAAACAGTGACAGGCAATTCCTAATAGCTCTCCATGGCTTGTCTCTCCTCTCCTATAATACCTATCCCCAAGCAAGGGAAAAAGACCACAGGGGCTCTGCTGAGTCCATTCTGTCAGAAGGAGACATTCACACCAGGAGAATGTGAAGGAGCCCACGTGATGTGAGAAGACAAAGGTGTCATCCCACATAGCTCTCCCACAAGCCTGCCACAGAGATGTGTCATTTGAGATTAACACCTTTTGCTGAAGGGACTCTACATCTGGAAATAATGCCCAGGATGTGTAGGTAATGTGTCAACCTGTCCTCAGATATCAAAACCCTGATGTGAATTTTTCAAATTGGCTGGTCACCTCACAATAGGACTTTGTAGCAGTGTCTAAATACAGGGAAAGAGGAAGTTTGAGGACATTCAGTCCTCTCCGGAAAGATCACACCCTGGTCAAACTTCTTGGGGAGGGTGGGTGAAGATAGACCATGAAAGAAGGAAACAGTGGAAAGGAAGGGGAAAATGTATAACGGTCAACCAACCAGCTATAAATCATCAACTGGTCTGTAATTTTGTCCCTGCCTCCTATGCTACCCACTCAGAGCCTTTCTCCTACATGTTTTCCTGTTCATGCCATTTCATTTCTGCCACCTTGGTCCTTTCAAATCTTTCCACTGAGAACACCCTCACATCTGTCCCAGTGACCCTCCCTTCTTTACTGGCAGCAGTTCCTCTAATCCCTTCCTCCCCAAACCGTTCACTGGGTATGGAGGTCAGAACTAGGTCACTGGCAGCCCCGGGAACCATGGACCTGGTGGTCCTGGTGGTACTGGGTCCAACCCAGGGACAGTCTGGGATTCTGCATCAGCCCAAGCAAACAGCAGAATGCCTGATTCCAAAGCAAGCGGAAGGCTGACTTAACCATGAGGCCATGAAAGATGGGCTACAGGATGGCTGTGGCAAAAACACAACTTGGAGCAGGGAGACAGCAGAAGGGGGCGCTTGGCCTGCCACACTGAGGACAGCTTTCCCCTTGGTCATCTGGCTGGGTGAGGCACAGTGCCAAGTGGAACCCCTGGCCCCAGCACAGGACTCCAAGGGGACACCCACACCAGAGACCATGCACAGCAAGTTCAGAGTCACCTAAGGAGGAAAATCCCTCCAAAGAGATTAAATTTCCAAATGAAGATGTAAACAAAAAATTCACAGCCACGACTCATAAACTTCAGTATTGAAAATCCTTATTTGAAACCCCATGAGGCACAGAAGTTCTCATAATTAGACAAGGATTATCTGGTTTCCAAATTCCCTCCTCCCTAAATGGTCGGTTGGTTCTCAGTCCTATCAGTTTTCCCCTTTTAGCACTTGACCTATTTATAAGGATTTTACTGATTTTCCTAAAATTCATTTAAGGGAAGAAATGCTATTTTATTTATATAGTCAAGCATCACTTAATGACAAGGATACCCTCAGAGAAAAGTATTCTTAGGCAATTTCATCCCTGTGTGTACTTACATAAACCTAGATGCTGGAGCCTAACACACACCTGGCTACATGCTATACAATATTGCTTCTAGCCTACAAACCTGTACAGCATGCTACTGTACAAAACACTGCAGACACTTACACCATAATGGCAGGTATTTGTGCATCTACACACATCTAAACATAGAAAAGGTACAGTAAAATACTAGCAAAAAACTTCAATTTTATCATAATTTTATGGGATCACTGTCCAAAACACAGTCCAATTTAGCCAAAATGTCCTTATACATTACACAATTGTATCTAGTTTATATTTCTCAACTACTTCTAAAATTCCCTAAGGGATCATATCACTGAGCACTGTGACTCTTTGAAACTATTTGTTCTCATCTAGATTTTAAAGAACACTCATGTGACCGTAAGTAACATGAACAGAGGCAACAGCTTGCTGTTGGTTTTTTTCTGTTTTTAAGGAAATGAATGATGCATTGATACGCTATCTCAAAGTGACCACAAGAGCCTGTGGTGTTCATGAGCTCTGCAGCAAAGCCTGGCTGCACACTGCTAGCAGGCTGAAACAGGACAACTTCTCTGTCAGCACACAGCAGGACTCTTACCAAGTTCATACACACAGCCTTTCAATATTAGAGATGTCAATTTTGGAGATCTCATTTAAGACAGCAAGCAAGAAGAGGTCATCCCAGATATTTTCACGTAGCAAAGATGCCCAAGACAACCTCATGCCCCACAAGTGACTACATCACCTGCTGTGCATCCAGGTGCTATAAGCTGGCTGTGTCCCAAGGCATCGCAGAGCATCTGAGACATGCTAAGAACTCAGTAAACAGCTAACAGACTTATGACTGAGTGAAATATAATGCAGCTATGAAAATGTTTTCAAAGAATATTCAGTGGCAGGAGGAAATATTCACTCATACTGTGAGGGGGAAAAAAAGATATAAAACTACATACAGCATGCTTCCACCTTTTTAAAAACAGTAAAAAAAATTGAAAAGAAATATACTGATGTTGACAGAGGTCAACTGTGATTGATTTATGAGAGTTTTCTTCTTATTTACATTTTTCCTATCTTCAAGGGTTTTTTTTTTTCTTTTCTTTAAAAAAATGCTTTTTCTATCATGTTTCTTCCAAATGAATCAATCATTCCCACTAAGATAGTGAAAAGCCAAAAAACCAAAGGAAGCTATCTCTCTTGGCTCCTGTTTGAAACAAATAGCTATAGCAAACCTCTGTCTTGATTCAGGACCAATTATTTTCAAGGTTTTTAACATAAGTCATATTTAAACAATAATCATATTTAAACATAAAATATTTAAACAGATATCATATTTAAACAAATCATTTTAAACAATAATCATTATCTAACTTTTAGGTAGAAAAAGGAAATAAACATTTTTAAAGACCACTCTGGGAAACGTTATTCCCATATCTTGAATGAACAAATGATCTGTATTTCAAAATCAGCTTATCTATAATTTGTCTAAAACCAATTCAATTGTATTTGCTTCTGTAACTCCATTCATACACCTTCAGGAAAAATGCATTATAGGTATTAATTCTCAGTGTTTTACCACCCCAGATACTGACACCACATTATAAAGGTTATGAAAGATGCCCATCATTTTCAAAATGTCTTACATAATGAAGGAAACAAAAACATTATCTGGTTTTTCCCATTTATAAAATAAACGTCTACTTACTCATATTGATCTAAGTTGTTTGATTTCTTTCCTGTTACATAATTACTTGGGATATATCCTTCACTCCTAAAAATAAGGAAAACACTGTGGGTAAACAGATATTACTTTATTGAGAGATTATTTAAAGAAAGGAAGATAAAAGACTTTCTAAGATAGTTAAAGCATATTGCCCAAAGCTTATAAAAAAGATAAGCTAACTGCCAGTAATTCAGGATATCTGTATCACTTGACACATTACCAAGTACTTCCACATTGGAGCCTCATGAGAGTTCTGAGGCAGGCAAGCATTACTGTACCCATTTTCTAGTGGGTAAGTGAGGCTTAGAAAGATTCAGATACTTTCCCAAGGTCCCAAAACCAGCCAGCAACTGGACCACAGGGGAACTCTGAACCTATGGCTAAGTGCAGTGCTTTCCCCAAAATTCCACAATGCTTCTCCAGAATTCACAATTTCTCAGGATTTTTTCCTCCATATTTTTTACTGGTTCATTATAATTATACATAATGGTGGGATTCATTCTTGCACATTTATACATGTTCTTGGAATGTTTTAAAGAAATTAGAGGGCTGGCGTTGTGGCTCAGGGTAGAGCACTAGTCTAGCATGTGTGAGGCACTCGGTTCAACTCTCAGCACACAGGTAAATAAATGAATAAAATAAAGGTTCATCAACAACTAAAATAAAAATATAAAAAAGAAACTAGGCTATTCACAAAAGCAAAAGTGCTAGATAAAGACACACCCCCCTCTAATACCTGAACAGTCTTCATAAGAGCTTCGGAAAGGGTAGGCCTGACTGTTGCATTAGTAGCCCCCTAAGTATTACCAGGGTGCTTTCTTTTTTTGGTACTGGGGATTGAACCCAGGGGCACTGGGCCACTGAGCCACATCCCCAGCCCTATTTTGTATTTTATTTAGAGACAGGGTCTCACTGAGTTGCTTAGCGCCTCGCTAAGTTGCTGAGGCTGGCTTTGAACCCGCGATCCTCCCGGAGTTGCTGAGATTACAGGCGTGCATCACCACGCCCGGCTTACAAGGGTGCTTTTTGAAAAGGGAAATTCTTTAGCATGAGTAAGGCCCTGGGTTCCATTCCCAGCCCACAAAAAGAAAAAAAAAGGCAAAATCTTAAATCACTCTCTAAGAGATAAGAATTAAGAAAGCCTATGTACTCTAAGAGTCTAGAAAAAAACACACCAGGAAGACTGGTAAATCAAGATGATAAAATATTGGTAATTTTTTATGTTAAGTGATGTTATTATATGTTTTTGTAGATGTTTGGAAATTTATACAATACAGGCTGAATATCTCTTATCTGAAATGCTTGGGACCAAAAGCGTTCCAGATTTTGGAATTTTCTGGATTTTAGAATAATTACGTAGACTGTACCAGTTAAGCATCCCTAATCTGATCATCTGAAACCGAGTACTCCCAAACCCAAAACTTTCAGAGTATCAACAAAGCATTTTAGATTTGGGTTTTAGAATTAGTGATGCTCCAACTGTGTAAAATTACAAATAAAAACTGTATACAAACTGGTGAAAAGAAGCAGGAGGAACTTCCTATAAACACAAAACAAAAGGTTAAGATTCCCAAGAAGGTAATAACGCTCAGCAAACCAGCACCCAGATGACCAGCAGAGCCCAGACCTGAGTAGAAGAGAGGACCCTGCCTCACCCAGAGGCTACCACTATTCCCAGAAGTGAACTGAGGAAGACAGAAGTGGAACTGGGGACGGGTCAGGGAGGTGAGAGCAGGTGGAAGATGGCACATGTTCTCAGAACTGAAAGATCCCTGTTCTTATCCATTGGAACTCATAATGCAAATGGATTATATTTCAGAGGTAAACACGGGCCATAATTCCCTTAATGAAGCCCAAGAGAGAGTCATCCTCTGTGTTTAACCATATCTACCTACATATTTACAGTAAGGTTAAAAGAATTGTTCCACTTAAATCCTAAATTATCTGATACAATTAATGCTGTTGTGTTATGGTTTTGTTTTGAGATGGAGTCTCACTATGTTGTCCAGGCTGGTCTCAAACTCCTAGGCTTAAGCAATGCTCCTGACTCAGCCTCATCAACACTGGGACTACAGGTATATGCCCCCAGGCCTGACAATGCTTGTGGTTTAATTTCCTGCATGTAAGTGTGTGTGTGTATAACATACAAATACATATATGTATACACACACATACATCCTGTTTCTCTTTCTGATGAAGGGAGAAAGACAATTTCAAGGGACAAAAGGCTTCATTATGTCATGTATGTACATATGAATACGTAGAGAGAGAAATTCTTAAAAAATTATGATAGACAGTGACTTAGAAAGACCTAAGATAACCTACTGCAGGAGGGACAAAATATAACTATTTCTCCTAAGGTCAAAATAGTCAAATAAAACATACAGTAGATGAGAAAGAGATTAGTGTAATCTGTTCCAACCTCTGGAAAGAGTGATTGATTTGTTTGCATTGATTGAGTGATGAATGCTGTGGTAGTAGAAAGTAATAATGTGTACTTTGACTTATGGCCAATTGGGTCAATTACATGATAGCCAATTACACTGAGTCAATTACATGATAGTTAGAGCTCACACATTTCACTCAATACTTCACTCCTAGCTGGGCGTGGTGGCGCACACCTGTAATCCCAGTAGTTGGGAGGCTGAGGCAGGAGGATCATGAGTTCAAAGCCAGCCTCAGCAAGGTCAAGGCACTAAGCAATTCAGTGAGACCCTGTCTCTAAATAAAATACAAAATAGGGCTGGGGATGTGGCTCAGTGGCTGAGTGCCCCTGAGTTCAATCCCTGGTTCCCCGCCACCCCCCCCAAAAAAAAACACTTCACTCCTATCCACCCACTGCATGCAATGCCCAGGGAGGAAATACTTACCCGTATTTATCTCTTGCTCTCCACCAATGGACATCCTTCTTTTCCAATATGATATACTCTTGGCCTCTCTCTAATCGGAGATCATGTGCTTCTGTTGCTTGGAAATCATACATTGCTACAACTATTTCTTCACTACTGTCTTCTTCTTCAGGAGGAATCGGTGGCGGAGGCCTTCTCTGAGCAAAAAAGATAACATTTGTAAGTTTAGTCTTCTATATGACACTGATCATGAAATAAAATACTAAAACACTGAAAGATTCACACATTACCAAATAATAGGGCAGAATGAGGCAGATCCCTCTAATTAAATACATCACCCCATTGCAACCAGAGAACCTTCCAATGTTAGATACATTAGATGCTAATACACCTCTTATGGGTTTTCAGAATACAGGACAAGAGCAAAAACCATCTTGAAGCATTAAAAGAATTTTTCTGTGTCAGGAATAGTTTTCCAGGGAGAGGCAAGGGTAATATGTGAGTAGAAACCAGGAGAACGAAAGGGAGACCCACCACTGAAATGGACTGCAATGGGGAAAGCCCACCATGGAGTCTGTTAAGAGGTCTCCTCCCACTTGAAGGGATCAGCACTTCTTTATGCCCACAATGCACAACGTACATGCTTAGAGTCTAACACAGTTTTTCTCATTCATTCTAAATATTGCTTCCATGAAATACAGCATTATAACTCCATGTTACAAGTGAGGCAACAATGGTTCACATAGTCCATCCAAAATCACTCACCAGATTTACATCAGCTCAGTTCTGGTCTGGACCCAAAGTCCATGCTTTTCCAGCATATCCCAGTACTCAAATGCAAGACTAAAATCACTCATTGGTCATACTGTGGGTTTTTTGGGTTTGTTTTGTTTTGAGGAGATTTTGTTTCTTTGTTTTGTTTTGATTTGGTTCGGTTTGTTTGTTTTTTAATCAGAGATTGAACCCAGGAACCTAGGGAAACTTAAGCACTAAGCCACATCCCCAGACTTTTTAAAATTTTTTTATTGTGAGTCTGGGTCTCACTAAGTTGCTTAGGACCTTGCTAAATTGCTGAGGCTGACCTTGAACTTTCGACCTTCCAGCCTCAGCCTCCCGAGTTGCTGGGTTTACAGGCATGTGCCACTGTGCCCTGCTGTCATATTGTGGTCTTTACAGTCCCACACTTCCTAAACAACTTTTCCAGCCAAACTATAGACAAAATGCCAGCTAATAACAGGACCCCCAATAATAAAATCTATTATTTCACACTGAGGACAATTCTAAGAAATCACAGCATATTTGCTTCTAAGATGGTCCTGGGGGAAAACCGCATCACAAAAATGAATATTTTTATTCATTTCAATATGTTAAAATTCATTTTATTTATTTTTATTCACATTAAACATCATTTGTAAACTGCAAATCCCTCCAAAATATAAAGAACAAAGGCTGAAAATTTAGACTTAACTGCCCAAGGTGAGAGAGCCCACCTACCTTTTTCATTTGGGGGGCTGGAGGTAGTGCTTTTCTTACACCTGAGAATGCCAACAACAAAAGTAGGTCAAAATAACGTGTAGCAATGATCAATAAAGATATTGGTGGTTTTAAGGAAAACAACGCACAGACAGGGACTGCCCAACTCAGTGAGTGTTGCCAGAATCTCTGCCTCTGTATCCCCACCACTGTTAAACTGCGTTCTCCACAATTCTTACCAAATTGAAAAAATAAACTGAATTACAGTGGTTCCCCAAATCCATGGTTTCACTTTCCACAGTTTCAGTTATTCCAAGTCAACCACAATATGGAATATTAAATGGAAAATTCCAGAGAAAAACAACTCTTAAGTTTTAAGTTGCACATTTCTCTGAGGAGTGTGATAAAATCTCAGTCCCCACTTAGTCCCTCCCAGGACATGAATCATCCCTTTGTCCAGCACATCCACGCTGCATGCACTCCCAGCCCCATCAGTCACTTAGCGGTCTCAGTTTTCAGATCGACCGTGGTGATGTCATGGTGCTTGTGTTCCACTAACCCTTACTTAGTAATGGCCTCAACGTGCTACGGCAGGGATGCTGGCAATCTGGAAAGGCCAGAGGCCAGACAGTGCTTTCTATAAGAAAAAGCTGAATTTTTTTTTTTTTTTTTTTTTTTGGAACCAGGGATTGAACTCAGGGACGCTCGGCCACTGGGCCACATCCCCAGCCCTATTTTGTATTTTATTTAGAGACAAGGTCTCACTAAGTTGCTTAGGGCCTCGCTAAGTTGCTGAGGCTGGCTTTAAACTCGCGATCCTCCTGACTCAGCCTCCTGAGTCACTTGGATTATAGGCGTGCGCCACCACGCCCGGCAAGCTGAATGTTCGTTCTTAAGTTACAGCAAAAAACTGTACGCTGAGGTTACTAGGATCCACAATTCAATAAGATACTATGTGTGAGAGAGACCACATTTACATAACTTTATTATACTAAATTGTTCTAATTGTTCAATTTTATTGTAGTTGTTGCTGACCTCTCACTGTGACTCATCTATAAATTGAACTCTATCCCAAGTGTGTATGTACAGAAAAAATCATAGCATATATAGGGTTTGATACTATCCATGATTTCAGGCATCCATCCAGGGTCTTAGGACATATCCCTGTGGATAAGGGGGAGCGTCATAATGACAGCACTGAAATTAAGGAGGTCTGGCAGTCTGTTCCTTCCTCTGCCAGAGCTCTGTTGGCACCTTACTGTCCAGTTACATGGATAGGATGAAATTCTAATCAAAGGGCTCTAAGGACATTAAATAGGGAATACCATTTTTATATCTGGTCCCTAAAAGGTCTTCCCATGGGCATTCTTGGCCTCTTTACACCTTTCTGATACCAGGAAGAAAGAGAGCACTAGAGCTGGAGCAACCTCAGGATCTACCTGCAGAACCACCTGCCAGCCCTGGGCCAACCACCTACCTTGGGATTATTACATGAAACTGAGAAGAACTTCCATTTTAAGTCACTGCAACTTCAAGGTCTCTCTCTCTCTCTCTTTTTTAATTGGTTCTTCTTAGTTGTCCATGACAATAGAATCCATTTTGATAAAATTATACAAGCATGGAACATATCTTTTCTAATAAGGATCCCATTATTGTGGGTGGGCACAATGGTGGGATTCACTTAGGTATGTTCATATTGTGTACACAGGAAAATTATGTTAGATTTATTCTACTGTCTTTCTGATCATTCTATTCCCTTCCTTTCGTTCCCCTTTTTCTAATCTACTGAACTTCTTTTACTCACCTCCCCTGTGCTTTATTGTGGTTTAGCTTCCACATATCAGCAAAAACACATTCAACATTTGGTTTTGGGGGACTGGCTTATTTCACTTAGCATGACAGTCTCTAGTTCCATCCATTTACTGGCAAATGTCATAAAGTCATTCGTCTTTATGGCTGAGTAATATTCCATTGTGCATATATACCATAGTTTTTCTTATCCATTCATCCGTTGAAGGGCACCTAGGTTGGTTCCATAGCTTAGTTACTGTGAATTGTGCTCCTATAAACATTGATGTGGCCGTGTCACTATAGTATGCTGAGTTTAAGTGTATGGATATAGGGGCTGGGGTTGTGACTCTGTGGCAGAGTGCTCACCTAGCATATGTAAGGCTCTGGGTTCAATCCTCAGCCGCACATAAAAAAATAAATTAAATAAAGGTATTGTGTCCACCTACAACTAAAAAAAAAAATTAAAAAGTGTATGAATATGTGCCAAGGAGTGGAGTAACTGGGGTCAACTGGTGGTTCCATTCCTAGTTTATTGAGGAATCTCCTCACTGCTTTCCAGAGTGGTTGGACAATTTGCAGTCCCACCAGCAATGTATGAGTGTACCTTTCCCCCCACATCCTCGCCAACATTTGTTGTTACTTGTTCTTGAAAAACGACATTCTGACTGGCAAGAGATGGAATCTCAGTGTGGTTTTAATTTGTATTTCTCTAACTTGGAGAGAAGCTGAACATTTTTTCATGTATTTGTTGATTAGTCATATTTCTTCTTTTGAGAAGGGTCTGTTCAGTCCCTTTGCCCATTTGCTGACTGGGGTATTTGTTGTTTTGGTGTTAAGCTTTTTGAGTTCTTTGTATATTCTGGAAATTAATGCCCTATCTGAAGTGCAGGTATCAAACAAAGATTTTCTCTCATTCTGAAGGCTATCTCTTCACATTCTTTTTTTCTTAATTTCAATTTTTTTTATTTTTACAGACTGCATTTTGATTTGTACACAAATGGCGTACAACTTTTCATTTCTATGGTTGTGCATGACCTCTTCACATTCTTTCTTTCTTTATTTTTTTGGCAGTGCTAGGGATTGAACCCAGGGCCTTGTGCTTGCAAGGAAAGCACTCTACCAACTGAGCTATATCCCCAGCCCCATCTCTTCACATTCTTGACTGATTCTTTTGCTATGAAGAAGCTTTATAGTTTGATGCCATCCCATTCATTAACTTTTTTATTTTAACAGCAGATTACACTGTGCATTAACTAATACTAAACCTTAATGATTGAAAAATTAGGGAAAAATAACAGACTTGGAAACTTGGGCCTTCTCTTTAACGTGCTAAATTAATGTCAGGATACCTGATGTTAGGGCTGCACAGAATCAAGGGCCAGCCTTCCGGCATAAGCCAGCAACTCTGCCAACTGGCCACTCTGCTTACGTCTAAAAGCTCGATGGGTTCTGATTGACATGGCAAGCACTATGTATGACACCAGCAGGAAAACAGGAGCACGGACACCCACTGTCCTACAATACTAGCCATTTTGAGTCTCTATTTTAACTTATGACAAAAGGCCTCACATTTTCAGGATTTATAAGGGTCTTAGGTGTCAAGATTAACCCTAGACATTTTATTCATCTGAACATTTACATGTTAGTAGCATTATGACACCTAATTATTCTGACAGATTGTGAAATCACTACTAAAATCCATACCTCAATGCCCCATCAAAATGAGAATGATACTAACTCAGATTACAGATGCACGGCTATATGAGGTTTCTAGCAACACATCTGGAAAGAGTTTATTTGCTGACAAATACATAAACATTAATGAAGAAAAGCTGGTGATGGTGACATGTTAGGCTCATGACTTTAACAGATTGTAGGTTTCAATGTTGTGATAAAAGCTCCCCATAAGAGACCTTTGATTTTGATTCCATGACAGGGTCCCACTGCTAACTAACTACATTATTCTAATTATTCTTATAAAAAACACCTACCTACATTTCCATTTTCTAGAAAGTGTGCTGAACTTAATCAAAATCAAATTCATGCCACCAGACCAATGATATGTTCATTTTGAGCACAATATAATTATAGAATAAAACGAATACTTACTACTCTCAAAAAGATTATATTTTTCACATCCAGGTGCTAGTTTTTCAGTTTGTCTGCAACACTGATAACTTCCATCTGCCCAGAATTTTGGATGATATTTAATCATAATATTGTTGTTGTTCTTTATTTCTGTAATTCACAGACACATTAATGATCAGTGAAATAAAGCAGACTACAGAATGTTTGCTAAGTAACACTGTCAATCATTCCTTGGGAACCAAGTTGGTTATGAGAACACACTCAACATCATGTGACCCAGCATTCAGAAAAGCCAGAGGATTCTCTTTCACCTTTTTTTTTTTTTTAATTTTTTTGGATGAAACACCCTTATGAGCAGAAGTGACAGCTGCTACTCCATGATGGATAAATGCAAAAGTCAGCCCCTTCCATTTTACTCCCAAGGACAAGTGATGAGGATAGTGCACTCATTTAAACACTTAAATGTCAATCCATCCACACCAAATATCAGCTACATGAGGCATTTCTTAGAAAATACTAAATCCTGTTATCATAAAAGCCCATTCTTTATCACCTTCAAATATATCACACGTTAAATATCACACATGCTTTTCTTAGAAACTATCTACCACTAGAAAGAATCAGATTTTTAAAAGGGAAGTTATCTTCCATATGCTGGATATCACTTACTGTAACTGACAGCCCTTGGAGAAACATGTAGTGTTGGTTAAGAGATTAGAATTGCAAAATATATTGACTGAATTTCTGTTTTAGTCATAATGACATGTTCTAAAAATTATGCATTGATTAATATTTCATTATATGAGTTTTACCTTCTTTTAACTTCTTCACCCACCGGTCCCTGCTTTGTGCACTAGGTGCAAAAATGTAAAGTGTGTTAGCATCATGAACAACCTAAAATAAAACAAAAGATAAAATCAGTGATAAATATTTAGACACAGACCTCCTGTCTGTCAGAGTCCTTGGAACCATGGGCACCAATAAAGGAGTCTCAAGTAACAGAATAAAAGTATTAACTTCAGTGGCTTGGGAGGCTGAGGCAGGAGGATTGCAAGTTCAAAGCCAGCCTCAGCAACTTAGCAAGACCCTGGGTCAAAAATAAAAGTAATAGCTGGGCGTGGTGGTGCATGCCTGTAATCCCAGCACTTGGGAGGCTGAGGCAGGAGGATCACGAGTTCAAAGCCAGCCTCAGCAACTTAGCAAGGCCCTAAGCAACTCAGTGAGACCCTGTCTCTAAATAAAATACAAAATAGGGCTGGAGATGTGGCTCAGTGGTGGAGTGTCCCTGAGTTCAATACCCAATACCAAAAATAATAATAATAATAACAATAATAATAATAATAATAATAATAATAATAAAAAAATAAAAATAAGTCATTTTCTTCAGATCCAAAGAACCTAGACTCCTTTCTCAAAAAAGCATGTTTATTTCTTTATTTCTGAAACAAAAGAGGCCCACATTTTGCAAAGTCTAACTTTTTATAGAAGAAAAAAAAATGCATAGGTCAAGATATTTCATTAAATTTCAGTATTTCCTTCCATCTAATTAAAAGTTCCCTAGACAAATTTGATGGAACAGGATTATTCTAATCCAATATTTTCTAAATAATATTTTAGATATGCAGACTACTCCCTCAGCTTCACCCCATAGTTTCCTTCTACCAGTATCAAAAATGGAGGCATCCAACTTGATTACCATTGACGACCCCAGCTCTTGGTGAGACGCTCTATAGACACTAACTCAATTTGTTCTCCCATCAAAGATTGTAAGTATTCCCACTTACAAAAGAGGAAAAGGTTATCTCCAGGCCCTCTGCCCCCGAACAACTTCAGGAGGCACTGCAAATGGTGTCTCCTAATGTGTGCCACCTAACCTGCCCATAAAATTTGGCTGGTGATGTAGAAAGCCAGGATTTTGACTCCAACAGCCAAGCTTTTAACCATAGCATCTCTTTCAGAGGCATCCCCCATCTAGCAATTTGTCTTATTTATTTTTTAAACTTTTTTTAGTTGTTGATAAATGCTTATTTTTATTTATTATTTATATGCAGTGCTGAGAATCGAACCCAGAGCCTCAGACATGCTAGGAAAGTGCTCTACCACTGAGCCACAACCCCAACCCCAATTAAGTCTTATTTTTATATTTTTAATATCATAATAATAAGCCTGGAAATCAATCCAGGAATTTTGTCACTTTACCCATAATGGTCAATCACAAAGCTGAAATACCCTGACTGACCCCAAAGTAATACAAGGTTAGAACCCTCCCTTCACCACATCAACATCCACTGAATTGGAAAACAAACTGATCTCTCGTTGATAAATGGCTGTTTCTGGCCCTAGTCAATAAACATGAGGATCATTCATTACAATGGTCCTTCTCATTCATCTTAGTGAAATTAATGCACTCTGACAACACATAAACATCACGGAACAAATAGCTGTACAACATTCTTTGGTATGACTAAGACACAAAAATGAATCAAACATGAAGTCGATTTCCAAGACACATACAGAAAAACATTATTATGAGGCAGAACATGAGCAGGCCACAGTGGTGCACACCTTTAATCCCAGTGACTCAGGAGGCTGAGACAGGGGGATTGCAAGTTTGAGGCCAGCCTCAGCAACTTAGAAGACCTTATCTCAAAACAAAAAACAAAAAGTGACTGGGGATGTAGCTCAGCAGTAAGCATCCAGGATTCAATCCCCAATACCATAAAAAGAAAAGGAAAAGAAAAAAAATAAGATAATGAAGGCAAGAAATGAAAACAGAAAGATAAAGTGCAAAGGGAGATTTGTGGAGAGATGTTTCCTTATTTGCTACATCTTGTTCACACCTAACTCAGATTTGTCCAGGCAACCGACTGTACGAAAAAATGAGGTTAAAATGTACCAGGAAAATCATTCTGAATTCTCACTGACGTGTCTGGAAAGAAGCACAAGGGCTTTAGACCTTCTAGAAACTCTTAGGATGTTACAAGAATAATTTATTTTATTATAATGACTCACTTTACTGACTCACGTCATGAGGCTAAACACTTCACGTACACTAGGTGAAGTGTCTATTAGTGTTAGAATTTTCATTTCCCAGATGAGTAACCCAAAGTGCTGAGGTTACATCATATGAATAGGATCTAACTGCCTGTTGTGGTTTGAATCCAGAATGTCCTCCAAAGCTCATGTGTTGAAAAAGATGGTCCCCAATACGTCAAAGTTCAGAGGTGGGGCCTTTAGGCAATGATTGCATCATGAGGGCTCCAACCTCACCAGTGGATTAATCCACTTGATGGCTGGATGGACTACTGAGAGGTGGGACCCAGTTGGAGGAAGTAGGTCACTGGGGACATACCCTGGAAGGTTTTACCTTCTTCCCAGTCCCTCCTCTGCTCTCCTCTCCAGTCACTCCTTTCCTCTTCACTCCCTTTCTCTCTCTCCCCACTCTACTTCCCAGCTGCCATGAGGCGAGAGCTTTCCCAAGTCATACCCCTCTTCCACCAAGTTCTGCCTCATTTCAGGCCTGGAGCAATGAAGCTGGTCAACATGGACTGCAACTTCTCAAACTGTGAGCCAAAGTAAACCTTTCCTCCTCTAAGTTGTTCTCATCAGGCATTTTGGTCACAGCAGCAAAATACTGACTTACACACTCCCAAAGGTTTTTCTTATCCGTATATTTTCTCCCAAACACCTTCATGCGGCCCCTTGATTACCTCCCTCCTAAAATCTCTTCCTGGGCTCTATGCAGACTGACTTCTTCATAAAACTGAGCTCATGTCAGTACTGTGAGCTCTGTAACTTTGTTAAAGCTCATTAAAGACCAGCTAATCTGGGCTGGGTTGTAGCTCAGTAGTAGAGCATTTGCCTAGCACGTGTAAGGCACTGGGTTCAATCCTCAGCACCACAAAAAAATAAATAAATAAAATAAAGGTATTATGTTCATCTACAATGAAAAAAAAAACTTTTTAAAGACCAGCTAACCCAAGTAAAGTTAATCCAAACTTAAAGAGTTCTGATAATTAAAACTAGCTTGATACATTACCTCACTAACTTGGGACATTTATATTTGTATAAGAAATTTCTAGAAATACCACCCTAAACCTGAATAATAAGTATCTAATTTTGGCATCTCTGGTAGGTTGACAGGATGGAGAGATGTTTAAGGGCCTGTACCCTCCCTTCAGCAAAGCCCAGATCACACACTGGGGCCACCTTCCATGTCATCCTTGTGGACAGCTTCTGTGGCCGGGTGGACAAGGAGTGCCAGGTTTCTCAGTGCCTCTAGTGCCCTGGTGAGTCATTGCACAGGAGCAGGGTTGTCAGGAAGGAAGAGCTTGGCAAACTTCCCTTGTTGAAGAGCAGAAATCATTTCAACAGGGAGGAATACTCAGAGTAACACCAGTACCTTGACAGTTATCCTCCCTCCTATTTAAATCTTCATTCACTTCTTCAACAGACTTTTAACGACAGTGTTATACAGGAGAAAGAGCATAGATGGAGCAGATCTGGGTTTAAAACCCAGGAAGGACATGCCGCCTCCTTGGGGAACCCTCAGATGCCACAAGAACTACTCATCTAAGGAACACAAAGGAGGTGTCCTACTGGGCAGCTGATTCCTCCCTGTTTCCTCTGTCCCTTCCTTGGGCTAGAATATGCGGAAGAGGAAGCAACTTCCTTTTTTCTCCTGGTGTCTTTCTAAAATGTTCACTTCTCCTTTTTTACTTTCCCCCCACCTTGCATTTGGACTTGGTAGAAAATTACACTGTCCAGATGTGAAGCTAGGATCTACACTTCCTTAGTTATACTTAAATAAGAAGAGTATTTCTTTTACTTTTCAAATCCAGTTGGTTTAAATTACATAGAGCTCAATTTTATCTCTTACTATTTTTTTTATTTTTACAGACTTATTTTGATTCATTGTACATATATGGGATACAAATTTTCATTTCTATGGTTGTGCATGATGTACATTCATATCATTCTTGTTAATCACATATGTACCTAGGGTAATGATGTCTGTCTCATTCCACCATTTTCCATGCCCCCACCCCCTCCCCCTCTCATTTCCCTCTACATAATCTAAAGATCCTCCATTCCTCTTTCACCCCCCACCCCCCAACCAGATTCTATATCATTTTTAAGATTTTTTTTTAACTGCTCTTATATTTATTCATCTCAAGAAGTGAAAATGGTCTAAGGATGGAACACTGTTCTATTTTTTCCTGTTCTATTTTGTATCATCATTCCTAAAAGGAACCCAAAGTTTGCAAAATAGATCTCTTTTCTCTTAGAAATATGCTAAGTATCAAAAATCCTAATTCTGAGTCCAGAATCATGAGAACCATCGCTCCCTACTACTGCTTGCCACCCCCTAAAATGTGTAAGAGCCATCAGAATGTGGCAGGAATGGTTCTTCATCAAACTTCAAATGAAATTACACAAACGCACCATGACAGATGCATTCAACATATTTACCACAAAGAAGATTTAAATTGGGCTCATTCTAGATCTGGGGGGCAGGTGTGGTAATAACAGCAACAGTAGGAAGAGAGTGCCAACACCAATAGTAATAAAAGCAACTAACACCCTGCTCTTACTACATGTCTCAGCTGTTTCTATACCACCTCCATTAATCCTCATGAGAACCCTATCATGTGACTGCTATGATTAATATTTTCACTTAGAACAGGAAACAGGTATAGAAAGGTGAAGTGACTCACAGTAGGTCACAGAGGCAGTAAGTGGCAAATCAGGCAGTGTGACTTCAGCATCACCTCCTTCAGCACCTAACTCTCCAGGCCCTTCTCAGAGAAATGGCAGATATCAAATGAGGAGGGGGAAAATGTAAATGTAGCCCTTTCTCCTTTTGTGTTGTTATGGAAAATAGTTCAGATGCAGTTTTAAAGCTTGGATGTTTTATCTCACTGCATCCAGGTGACATTGATCCCCCAAATTAGAAAATGTTTTTAAAAAAAACTTTGCTTAAAAACCAAAATGTAGCCGGGTGCAGTGGCGCATGCCTGTAATCCCAGTAGCTTGGGAGGTTGAGGCAGGAGGATCAAGAGTTCAAAGCCAGCCTCAGAAAAAGTGAGGCACTAAGTACTCACTTAATAAAAGCACTCTCTAAATAAAATACAAATAGGACTGTGAGTGTGGGTCAGTGGCCAAGGGCAGCTGAGTTCAATTCCCCCCTTACCAAAAAAATAAAATAAAATAAAAAAGTTTTGTTTTGTTTTCTTTTCAAAAAGCAACCAAAATTCCACTGCAATATTGAAAGAGATTTTTGCAGGTTGGCCCTCAGGTCATGGTGAGACCATAGCCATGGATAAAAGCTGTCTTCCATGACAGATGTACATTGCTCAAAGCAAGTCATGGAAATGGTCTCAACCAGAGAAGGGATTAGTTGGTTAGGTGCTGGACAGTGTCCTGTGTTGTCTGCAGTGGGCTCTAGAACCTCAGGGTCCAACTCCTGAATTCTCAGGGCACATGTGCCCCAAGATCCTGCCATGCATGTGGAGTGGCCTAGGATTGGTACCCATCCTGCTTGGGAGCAAGAAGATGTGAATGTGTGTACATGGCTGGTTTTTAACTCACAGAGTGGTCCTGGATGAGTCATTGGACATCTTGGAGCCTTATTTTCTTTAGTCATAGGCAAGAAGAGTATGATATTGACCTCCGTTGTGTTCAGGATCATTGTAGGGAGAAAAAATTAAATAATATGATCATCCCTTAAAAATACAGTTCAAGAATAAAATTATGGCTGGGCACGGTAGCGCACGTCTCTAATCCCAGCACTTGGGAGGCTGAGGCAGGAGGATTGCGAGTTCAAAACCAGTCTCAGCAACTTAGCGAGGCCCTAAGCAACTCAGTGAGACCCTGTTGCTAAAAAAATACAAAAATAGGGCTGGGGATGTGGCTCAGTGGTGGAGAACCCCTGGGTTCAATTCCCAGTAACAAAAATAAATAAATAAATAAAATTATGGCATTTGCAGGTAAATGGATGCAGCTGGAGATGGTCATGCTAAGTGAGATTAATCAATCCCAAAGAACCAAAGGCCAAATGATTATCTGATAAGTGGATGATGATACATAATGCGGGGTGGGAGGGAGGCAAGATTGGAGGAAGGATGGATTGCATAGAGGAAAAAGAGGGGTGGGATCGGGTTGCAGGGTAAGAATAATAACAGAATGAGACAAACATCATTACCCTATGTACATGTATGATTACACAAATGGTGTGTCTCTACTTGGTGTACAACCAGAGAAACAACAGTTGTACTCCATTTGTGTACAATGAATCAAAATAAATTAATAAAAAAATACAGTTCAATTAACATAAATGCTAATACTCTATTTTCCACCACAAGCATTCTTTGCATCTCATTTCTGATTGACAGTAACTCTTATCACTTCCCAAGCTTGTCAAATTCACAGAGAAAACTTCATCATAGTTTGCTCAGCCCCAGTGATAAATCTGAGCACTAGTAGATAAGACCTGGGATTTAAAGACTCAGGACCCCTGGTAGAATCTAACAACCAAAACAAGAAGAAGATGATGTTTCAACAGTGATTTGAGTAGTCCATGGAGAAAAGCAATTACTATTAAAGTGGTAAATTAACCTAAAAATCAGCCATCAAACCAGTGACAAATAGGAAAAGCCCAGAGTCGCACTTGCAAAAATAGGCCAGCTCACCTGAAACGGATACTTATTTTGACAGGGAATGACACCATCATCATTCTTCACGATTTCCACACATTTGATTTTTGAAATATCAATAAACCCCTTTCTGTATTTTTTCTGTTGAAAGAAAAAAGGGCAAGAAGCATTACAATCATAAGATATAAGAAAAATGTTTTAATGGTAATATTTGCTGATGAAATTACTGATTTGAAATATTATAATTTCCTTACTAATAACCTAAATCATATCTTCTTTTAACTCGTAAAAAGTATTCAACACTGAATAAAGAAATTAAAGAAGATCTTAGAAGATGGGAAAACCTCCCATGTTCTTGGATAGGCAGAATTAATATTGTCAAAATAGCCATGCTACCAAAAGTGTTATACACATTCAATGCAATCCCCATCAAAATTCCTATGGTGTTTTTCACAGAACTAGTAAAAAGAGTTCTAAAATTCATTTGGAAAAATAAGAAACCCAGAATAGCCAAAGCAATCCTGAGCAAAAAGAGCAATGCTGGAGGCATCACAATAATCGATCTCAAATTATACTACAGAGCTATAGCAACAAATGGTATTGGCATTTGACATGGTGGTATAGACCAGTGGAATAGAACAGAAGACACAGAGACACACTCACATAAATCAGTTATCTGATACTAGACAAGGATGCCAAAAACATATGCTGGAGAAAAGACAATTGCCACGCCCACCACTATTCCCCTCAGTGCTTGACACAGTTCCACTGGGAATAATGAAGATTCTTGCACGGTCTAATCTTCTGGGAAATGTGGATGTGGCATGCTCTTTCTTGTTTTCATGCTATTTCTTATTGGTATCCGTAAAGATTTCAGTAGATAATCAGATATTAAGTGATTTGGAACATAAAAATAACACTGCTCAAGTTAATTGATTTCATATTAATATTACCTCAAGCAAACAGAAAAAATGTTGTGGGTCAGATCCACAAGAGTTATTGTCCACTGCTCTCTGTTAGCTTAATGCAGCCAGACTGCCTGTCTGCTTTAACCCAAACCAGGATGTGCCCCTCTCTTAGGGAAACTGTTTTCACAGTTCAGGGACCCCAGTGGATTGCATATAAGATTAATGGGAAGCTGTATCTTGGGTGTCAATTAACTATTAGCAGAAGGAAGTTCCACTTCATATACTATAGACAGGTCAAAAGGTATTTATGCTTCAGTCTCCCAGAGATGTCTAAGTACAACTGTTCGTTATCCTTGACATAACTTTAAACCATGATGTGTCAAAAACCTATATAGTTTATGAGGATGGCCTCAGCTCTTATCGTGCCTAGTAAGACGAAAACCAGAACCAGTTAATGGTTTAGTGATGTTTTGTTTAAGTAGAACTTGATTTGTTTTGATCATACTTATGTCCATCACATTTCCTTAGAGCTTTAAAACCTCCCCTTCTATATAACCTCAAAAGAATGTACTCAAGCTGAATGTATAGATATATATAGATTGTGTGTGAAACGGTAGCTGGACTTAGAATTTAGCCATGTAACAGTAAAGTTACAACTAAACCTCAGATCTTTGAGTCTGTCGCTTTACTCTTCCCCCCACCAAGCTGTGCCACAACCCCTGCTAGGCTGGACCTCGGCAGACAATCATTTTTTAATAAGTAATGCTGGGAAAACTAGATATCCATATGAAGAAGAATGACACTTGACCCCCATCTCTCACCCTGCACAAAGTCAACACAAAGTGGATCGAAGACCTAGAAATAAGTCCAGAAACTCTACCATTGCTTCAAGAAAATGTAGGCTTGGCACTCCAACATGTCAGCTGAGGAACTGATTCCCTTAACAAGATTCCTAAAGCTCAAGAAGCAAAATAAAAAATTAGTAACTAGGATGACATCAAACTTAAAAGCTTCTACACAGCAAAGAAAACAATTAAGAATGTGAAGAGAGAACCCTGCAGAATGATAGAGCTTTGCCACTTGCTCCTCAGGGCATTAATATCCAGAATATAGAAAGAACTCAAAAAGCAAATAACCTGATTAATGGGCAAAAGAACTAAACAGACACTTCTCAAAAGAAGAAATACAAGATCATCCGAAAATAAATGAAAAAATGTTCAACATCTCTAACAATCAGGGAAATGCAAAATCAGAACTACATTGAGATTCCATCTCTAGGCAGAATGGAAATTATCAAAAATACAAATAATAATAAGTGTTGGGAGAATGTGGGGAGAAAGGTATACTCATACAGTGTTGGTGGGACTGCAAATTAGTGCAACCCCTCTGGAAAGCAGTATGGAGATTCCTCAAAAAACTAGAAATACAACTACCATATGACCCTATCCCACTCCCCAGTATATATCCAAAAGACCTAAAGTCAGCACACTATAGAAATGCAACCACATCAAAGTTTATAGCAGCACAATTCACAATAGCCAAACTACAGAACCAACCTAGGTGCCCTTCAACAGATGAATGGATGAAGAAAATGTGGTATGTAAACACAACCAAATATCAGCCATAAAGAAGAATGAAATTATGGTATTTTCCAGTAAATGAAAGGAACTAAAGCCTATCATGTTAAGTGAAATAAGCCAGACCCAAAAGGCCAAAGATCAAATGTTTTCTCTGATATGTGGAAGTTAGTCCAAAATAAGGGGAGTAAAGAGAGAGAGAAAGGAAAGATCAGTGGAGTAAAGGAAGGTGACTGAGGGGGAGGAAGGAGGGAAGCAATAAGGGAATAGTGGAATGAAACTAACCTAATTTTTCTATGTGCATATATAAATATACCACAGTGAATCTTACCATTATGTATGTTCACAAGACCTAATTTTTAAAAACTATAAGTAAATAGCAGAAAGATCAGTAGAACAGAGGGAAGGAAATGGGGTGGGGTTGCCAGGGGATGAAGGAAGGGAAAGGGGAAGTACTGGGGACTGAATTTGAGCAAATCATATTGTATGCTTTTATAATTATGTCAAAATGAATCCTAATGTTATGTGTAATTAAAAGTAATCAATAAAAGACACTATGATGGTTATAATCAAAACCATTCAATCCTTTAATTTCTAAAAGATGAAATTGTTCTGCCCTTGCTTCAACAGCAGAGAACAGCAGAACAGAGAAGTAAATTCCCTTTCACTGCTGCCTTCCCCTCCCAGACATCTGCCTTATTCAATTGCTCCACCTTCTTGATAACAGTGCCCCAAAAGAAATTATTGAAGACAAAACCAATCAAAACTCCACTGACACAATCACAGATGCAAATCCAGCCAGCTGCGTCTCCTCCTCTGGTGTAGCTGCCTCCAGCAGAGGTGGACTGTGTTGCTCACAGAAAGCTCTCCTGGGAGTCTAGCCTTGAATGCTCTTCTTTACCTCCCTGTTGGCCTCCCTCCTTGCTCACTGCACATCTGCCTGCAGCAATTAACTGAATGGCATACCAAGAGTGCCCCTCCCCTGCACCATCATCCACACCCCTGAGCAGGTAATGTCACACCTGGGAATTTGTTCCAGGGAGAAATCCAAAGAACACAAGTAGCATCTGCAAGGATAAACTGATATCATACATCCATTAAAATGATTATAAATATAATATAGAAATTTTAAAAATTGCCAAATAATGATGCATTCCACACAAAATGTTATATAAAGACTAATGTTACTTTTCCCCCCTTTGGTAGATGTTCATATGATAAACAGAAGGAAAAGAAAGAGAAGTAAAAACATTGTTCTATTGGGATTGACCAGCCATGTCCTGGCCATTAGCAGCTCCCATATGACTGCATTTTTCCAGCTGCCATTTCACTAGGGTGTCCCCTCCCTTGCTCTTCCTTTTCCTTCTCCTCCTCCTCCTCCTCCTCCTCCTCCTCATCCTTCTTCTTCTTCTCTCTCTCTCTCTCTCTCTCTGTCCCCCATACACACGCGCGCACGCACGCACGCACACACACACACACACACACAAATATCCCACCCCCTGGACATTTTCATCAGTCCCTGGTTGTGTCCACACCTTTCCCAAGTCCCTTCTCACCTGGCTGCAGAAGTTCACCTGTCCTCTCTACCCCTAGCCAGGCCCTCACCACTGCTCTTCAGTCCTTTTATTATCTCTAGTGGACAGCACTTGGTGGCCTCATGGAAAACAGCCACTCTCTGAGAACTGCAAACCTTTTCCATCTCCCCCACCTTGGTGGACAATCTTCCTCCCTGCTTTGTGGAGAAGATAGCAACCATTCTGAGCGCACCCTCCCAACTTCTTACCCCTGCAGTTGAACAGTATTCTAAGATTTTGCCCTTTTCTCTTCTTTCATCTTGTCTCCAAGAGAAGGTTAAAGGAACACAACAACTAAGCTGGCATTTGACAGAAGGATGTCATTCTATACTCACAAAATCCTTGGGAGGTAAGCATCATACCTGTTCTACAGATGAGGAAATCGAAGCTCAGACAAGTTACACACACTACCCAAGGACCTCAACTGGACCCAAAGCCCACTGGCCCAGGCTGCCCCTGCTGCAAGGATGTAAGAGAATGAGTGGAGGCAAGTCCAGGACAGTCAACAGGAATTCTGGAGTGTACCAGGATAGGGAAAGAGCATTCTTCCCCAGCTGCTCTCTCCTAAGGATTTATTCTGTCTGCAGACTGTTTCAACCTTCCCATCCAAACCCAGGCGCCTTCTCTGGTCTTGCTAATGCCCTAACCTTTCTCCTCCCTTCCTGAAAGAGAAAACGACTGCAGCCCCAGTTTTCGTTTCCTTCCTGCCCATTCCTCCTTAACCACTTGCAATCGGCCTCTCGCCTCACAGTCTGCTCAAACTCTTCTCAAACACAGCACTGATGACCAAGCCCAACGGTCTTCGCTGAGTTGGCGTTAGCTTTGAGAATCTGAGAGTGCCAAATCTCTCTTCCCTCTTGGTGACCTTGACTTTGGGGTCATCCTGGTTTCCCTCCCTTTTCTCCTTGACAACTGTTTGTGTCAAAGAACACAAAAAGACAAGATAGGAAAAGCTCATTTCCTGCATGTGTCATCTTGGAATTGTGCCAGGAGCTTTAATTCTCGTAGTTACCCTGCAAGGTAAGGATTACAATACCCATATTACAGATAAAGACTAAATTAAGTAACTTTTCCTGGCTTTTCTGTGGGAGAGAGAACAATACAGAAACCATTATACAATGTAGTTGATGCTATACAGAAAAAAAAGATGACAAGAGAACACAGAGAATTATGATTTACATGCCAGAAGAGGGACAGTAGAGAGAAAAATCCTACAGAATGAACAACATAAGAAAAGAAAAACATTCTGGCATGACTTCAGTTTCCTCATCTGTAAAATGGGAATAATAACAGTACCTATTCCACAGATTTATTATAACAATTAAATGAACTAATACTGCAAAGCACTTAAAAGAGTGTCTGACCCATAGTGCAAGACCTGTAAATATTCGCTAAATTAAAACCAAAAAAAAAGACCCCACACCAGTATGGCTAAAGCACAAGGTGCTTAAGGCAGGATGGAAAATCGAGAAGGAGCCAGCTCGTAAAGAACCTGCTACCTAGTGTTCAAGGGTCTCCTATGCTACCCACCTGGCTCCAGAGTTCAGACCCAGTTAATGAGTATAAGAAACTGTCTGAGTGACACCCACCTATTAACAAGACACACGCGATCATTGTAAAAACCTTAGAAAATACTAAGTACAAGGAAGAATCTAATGACCCCTAAGCCCCAGCCCTGGAGAAAAGCACTGTTGGCATTATGGGGTTGTCCAGACATTGCTCTTAGGTGGCATTTCTCACTTGGCAGCTTATTAACAGCAGGCCGTAGTCTGCTTCCAAAACACCCATCACCACCCACCGCTGCCCCAGCTACTGAAAGCAGATGTCAGATGTTGCTCAATCTATGCAGAAAATTTGAGATGGCTTAGGTACTAGGTTGACTTCTTCACCCTAGACTCATGCTTTGTGATCTACAATCACCAATATATTAATATGTAGACTTTCTTATCCAAATATCTTCCTATATAATTAGCATATAAATGTACAAAATTTAAGTTATTCATTCATTATTTTATCTAGTCTGCTAGGAAACACTCACTGAACACCAACTAGGCACCAAGCACAATGCTGGAGTTTCAAAGATAAGGAAGGGGAAGTGAGGGTCTCTACAAGAGGATTTCACAATAATATGGTGAATGGAGGGGGAAGTCGGGGGATGAGTCATAATCTAGTAATGATAAAGTAGTGTGCTTTCATGGTATGATAAATATATTGTGGGTATTGTATTGTGGGCAATGACAGGCCCAAGACAAGTTGGGGTCTTGTGAGAGGAAGTGACACCTTGATTTGGTTTCTAAAAGATAAGTTTCCCTGTGAAGAAAGTAAAGAGAGCTCCAAGCTGCAAAAACAAAAAAAGCAGAGTATTCTGAGAACCCAAAGAAATTCACTGTGGTTAAGGCTCAGGATGGCTCAGGGCAGTGTGGGAAATGACATCAGAAAGGTTGTTTGAGGCTAAATTAGGAAGAGGCTTATGGGCCAGACTTAGGGGCTTAGATTTATCCTAAGTGGCTGTAAGGGGGGAGGGAACTAGGAGGCCTATGCCAAGGTGTGTTTTTGAAAAGATAACTCAGTGGCAGCGCGAAAAATGGGTGGAGACAGGGGGGCTAGCTAGGGGACTGTCATTCTCTACATCCCGCCCCATGCACTTTCTCCCGTTTTAACTCTTGGTGAGAGGTAATAAGGTTCTGAATCAAGTCAATGGCTGTAAGTAGGGTAAAGAAAGCAGGGACAGTGTACAGGAGTGGGGGGATTTAGGAGGCAGAGTCCACAAAACTTTGTGACCTTAGAGATGGGAATGAAGAGCAAAGAAGGAGTTAGGCAGGCTCAGGGATTTTGAGTTGGAGTGAACAGCAGGATGGATACCATGATTCATGATAGAGAATGCAGAAGGACAATCAGGTCTGAGGGAGCAAGGCTGGGAAATGTCTGATGACAGAACCAGCTGGAAATGTGGGGAGAGAACTGAAAATATGGGACTAGGGCTCAGAAATGCATGGCATCCCTTTAGAGACCAAGATAACTCTGCTTTACAGTTTTCACAGTAGCCCCTCATTCTGACCACATCTCAGGTGGCCCTAGAAGCAAGACAAGTCGAAGCACGCTCACCACAGGGAGCCCCAATTTACTTAGACTGCCATGTGCTCCTTCCACCTCTGCTCCCACGCATGTCTCCCATAGCCCACTTTAAATTCTGGCACACCAGCCTTTCAAAGCCACACCAGAGGGGTCATTTAAAAGTAACTCTTAGGAACTTTGGGAGATGACTTCTGAGCAGTTACCATAGTTAACCTTGAGAAGGAACATGCAGGTTTTTCTCCACCTAGACTATTCCTTGAAATTTCTCTCAAAAACAAAATTAAGGGCTGGGGATATAACTCAGTTGGTAGAATGCTTGCCTCACAAGCACAAGGCCCTGGGTTCAATCCCCAGCACTGCAAAAAATTAATTGATTAATTAATTAAATCATGAGACAATTAAATCCTGAGACATAATAAATTATTCTGAATATTATGACCCAAGGAGAAATATCCAAGTCATTATTTTTTGGGTGTAAATTTCCTTTCTATTCTAACATCTTTGCCCTAATGCTAGCCTAGAAATCAGAATGAAGCTAAGAGCTCCTCATACTAATTTCTGAGTCCTCCATGCTAAAACTGCCTGTCACTTAGTAGGTGATAATTCAACAGTATGCTGAATTGGGATGCAAAGAACTATAATGAGCAATACTCTGTGTTTAGGTGTGTGTGCATGTGTGTGTTCTCTCTTGCACATCCTCTGTATTCTTTGCATGGCTTGAAAATGAGGTAAGTAATGAACATTCTACAACCAGCACAAATGAAGAAACTATACAGACAAATAAAATACAACTTGCTTAAACTGTACACCTACTGAATGGCAGAAATTAAGTTAGATTTTTAAAAATTTTGTCCCCTAGAAAGTCTTACAAAGTACACCATTTTCTTTAAATTTGCAGAACATTCCTAATTTTTTTTTTTTTTTTGATACCAGGGATTGAACTAAGGGAGGCTCAACCACTGAGCCACATCCTCAGTCCTATTTTGTATTTTATTTAGAGACAGGGTCTCACTGAGTTGCTTAGCACCTCACTTTTGCGGAGGCTGGCTTTGAACTCATGATTATTCTGCCTCAGCTTTTCAAGCCCCTGGGATTATAGATGTGCACAACTGTGACCAATCAGAATTTTAATAATACCAATATCAATCTTGAATTCACACAATTATATTACAAAAGAATTTACACAAATAACCATCTGACCACAGATGAATTTAAGACTTCAGTCACTTACTTCTGGATATCCTCCTGTCCTTTCTCCTAGGCATCCTGAATCCCCATTATGCACAATGACTTATCGGAGTTGCCCTTCAATATTTAAATGATCCCACCCATTCCCCATATCATAACTATTATTTCTCCGGTGGCTACTTCCAGTGTCCTGCCACAAGGAAAATCTGGATGAATCTCCCCCGTACTGTAGTATGACCTCAGATAGAGAACATGAGCTTTGGAGATAAGCAGTTCCTGAATCCAGAACAGCTTTGCACTTACAAGTCATATGGCCTAGGACAACCCCTACCTCTTCTCTGTGCCACAGTAGGACAATATTACTTAATTTGTCAAGCTAATAGTGGGATTACAAATAGTGAAAATAGGTGCTGAATGCAGTGTCTGGCACATGGAACTCTGTGATGGTTAAATATATGTGTTGACTTGACTGGGCTAATGGGTACCCAGATGGCTGATAAGACATTATTTCTGAGTGTCTGTGATTCAACATCTCTTGTATTTAGAGAAATGCAAATTTAAAAACTCTAAGATTTCATCTTACTCCAATTAGAATGACTAATATCAAGAACACAAACAATAATAGATGTTGGCATGACTTTGGGGAAAAAGGTACACTTTTACATTGCTGGTGGAATTGCAAATTGGTGCAGCCACTCTGGAAAGCAGTGTGGAGATTTCTCAGAAAACTTGGAATGGACCCACCTTTTGACCCAGTTATCCCACTACTTTGTTTATATCCAAAGGATTTAAAATTAGCACACTACAGGAACACAGCCACATCAATGTTTATAGCAGCTCAATTCACAATAGCTAGTTTATGGAACAAACTTAGATGCCCTTCAACAGATGAATGAATAAAGAAACTATGATATATGAAACTATATATATATATCATAGTTTCTTTATTCATTCATATATATATACACACACACACACACACACACACACACACAATGGACTATTATTCAGCCATAAAGAAGAAGAATAATATGGCATTTGCAGATAAATGGATGGAATTGGAGAGTATCATGCTAAGTGAAATAAGCCAATCCCAAAAAGTCAAAAGCTGAATGTTTTCCCTGATAAGTGGATGATGATATATAATAGGGTTGGGGGGGTGGGAAGTGAGAGAAGAACGGAGGAACTTTAGATTACGTAGAGGGAAATGAGAAGGAGGAGGGGGCGGAGGTATGAAAAATGGTAGAATGAGACAAGACATCATTACCCTATGTACATGTATGATTACATGAAGAGTATGAATCTACATCATGCAAAAGAAAAAAAGCCCTATGCAGCATCTTCAAATTATTTGATATTTAATCAGCCTCCTGTTCCTTCTCAGAAGACCATGACAATAAAAACAGACTACAAGTCCAAATCCAAATAGGGATTGCTGATACGGCATGTTTAGTAATGAGGAATCATCCAGGAAATGCAAATAATAAAAATAAAATATTATGCACACACATAAAATGTTACTAGAGGAGATAAAATATTGTCATCAAATTAAGAAGATAAAATTTTAAGTTCCTAGAACTTGCAGTCCTCATACATACAGAGCACCAAAATTTGTGGTGAACATTCACTATGTTCCTCATGACAATTTTTATTTGTATTTAATCGGTGAACTCACTTTGGTCCTTCATTTAGTCACATTCATTAAACATTCTAGGTCCTTCTGCCATCTGCAAGATCCAGATATCAAAGTACCATGATGGAGATAAAAATATACAAAATTCCTTAACCTTAAAAAATTCACAACCAAATATTTGCTAAGGTTCAGGAGAGGAATAAAAATATTCATAAGGAAAATCAAATGTGTCAAAACTGAAAGGTAAAGAGTTCCAACTTTTCAACAAAATAGAAAGTGATGCACTACTGTACTATGAAAATCTCAAGTGAGTCAGAAAAGCCACTTCATTCCTAAAAGTGGTCCGTTTCCCTTTCCACTCAGAGCAGAGTTCAAAGAAGGGGTCTCAAGTTCAGCAAGACCCTTTAATCAAGAAAAACAATAAAAACCTCAGGATGGCTTTGACATTTTCCATGTGCATACTGAGAATAATTTTGATACAGATCTTTTTGGGATCAGAAAGAGTGGAATAAAAAAATGTTAAAGGCACTTCTAGTTTGGTAATAAATTGCCTCTCTCTCTTTTTTTTTTTTTTTAATCAAGGATGAAATTCTAATAGAAAACAAAAGCAAAAGCAAAACGAAAACTTGGCATCCTGGTGTCTTTCTTCCTCTCTTATAACCAGTTCATAATAGTGACTTCCATGGGTGCTTTACATTATATAATGGGCTTTTCTTCCTTAACAAAAAAAAAAGATTTTGCATTGAGAACCTAGTAGTTACAGACATAAACATGATTTAATGATAAACTTTATGGTTTTTAAAGTAATATCCAGAAAAAAAAACAAGATGTTGAAAAATCTCTATATTAAAGTTCTAGCCAGAGCAATTAGAAGAAAGACATTAAAGGTATACAAACAGATAAAGAAGAACTCAAACTATCACTATTTGCCAATGAGATGATTCTATATGTAGATGATCCAAAAAATTCCCACCAAAAAACTTTTAGAACTAATAAATGAATTCAGCAAAGAAGCAGGACATAAAATCAATACCCGTAAATCTAACATATTCCTATACATTAATTATGAATTCACTGAAAGAGAAATTAAGAGAACTATTCCATTCACAGCAGCTTCAAAAAAAAAAAATACTTGGGAACCAATTTAACAAAAGAGGTGAAAGACCTGTACAATGAAAACTACAGAACGTTAACAGAAGACATTGAAGAAGGCCTTAGAAGATGAAAAGATCTCCCATGATCCTGGATAGGCAGAATTAATATTGTCAAAATGGACATACTACCAAAAGCGCTATATAAATTCAATGCAACTATTAAGATCCCAATGGCTTTCTTCATAGAACTAGAAAAAGCAATCATGAAATTCATTTAGAATAGCCAAAGCAATCCTTAGCAGGAAAAATGAAGCAGGGTACATCAGAATACCAGATCTCAAACTATACTACAGAGCTATAGTAACAAAACAGCATGGTATTGGCACCAAAACAGACATGTAGACCAATGGTAGAAAACAGAAGACACAGAGACAAACCCACATAAACAGTTATCTCATACTAGACAAAGGGGCCAAAAACATTTGCTGGAGAAAAGATAGCTCATTCAACAAATGGTGCTGGGAAAAATGGAAAGCCATATGTAATGAAATGAAATTAAACCTTTATCTCTCACCCTGCATAAAACTCAACTCAAAGTGGATAAAACTTAAGCACTAGAACAGAGACCTTGCACCTACTAGAAGAAAAAGTAGGCCCAAATCTTCACCATTTTGGTCTAGGATCTGACTTCCTTAACAAGACCCCAAGGCACAAGAAGTTAAATCAAGAATCAATAAATGGGATGGATTCAAACTAAAAAGCTTCTTCTCAGCAAAAGAAACAATCAATAATATGAAGAGAGAGCCAACAGATTGGAAGAAAATCTTTACCACATGCACCTCAGATAAAACATTAATCTCTAAGACACATAAAGAACTCAAAATCTTGACACCAAAAAACCAAATAACCCAATCAATAAATTCACAGACAATTCACAGAAGAAATACAATCGATCAACAAATATATGAAAAAACATCCAACGTCTCTAGCAATTAGAGAATGCAAATCAAAACTATTAAAAGATTTCATCTCACTCCAATCAGAATGGCAATTATCAAGAATACAAGCAAAAATAAATGTTGGCGAGGATGTGGGGAAAAAGATACACTCATATGTTGCTGGTGGGATTGCAAATTGGTACAGTCACCCTGGAAAGCAGTATAGAGATTCCTCAGAAAACTTGGAATGGAACCACCATTCGACCCATCTATCCTACTCCTTGGTTTATACTCAGTGACTTAAAATCAGCACACTACAGTGACGAAGCCACATTGATGTTTATAGCAGCTCAACTCAAAATTGTTAAACTATGGAACCAACCTAGATGTTCAACAGATGAATGGATAAAGAAAATGTGGTGTGTGTGTGTATATATATATATAGATAAATATATATACACATGTATATATATATACACATACATATATATACATATATATCAATATATGTATACACATACATATAATGGATTATATATGTGTGTGAGTGTGTGTATGTATATATATATACATACATACATATATACATACAATGGAATATTACTCAGCTTTAAAGAACGAAATTATGGCATTTGCTGGTAAATGAATGGAGTTGGAGAATGTCATGCAAAGTGAAATAAGCCAATCCCAAGGAACCCAAGGCTGAATGTTTTCTCTGATATGGGAATGCTAATTCACAATGGTGGGGGAGGCACTAGCAAAAATAGAGTTACTGGGCTGGGGTCGTGGCTCAGTGGTAGAGAGCTTGCCTAGCACATGTGAGGCACTGGGTTCTATTCTCAGCACCACATAAAAATAAATAAAGATATTGTGTCCATCTACAACTAAATATATTTTTTTAAAAAAAGAACAGAGTTACTTTAGATTAGGTAGAAAGGAGTGAAGGAAGGGAAAGGGGCATGGGGGTAGGAAGGCTAGTAGAGGAAAACAGACATTATTACCTCAAGTACATATATGACTGCATGACCTATGTGATCCTACAATATGTACAAACAGAAAAATGAGAAATTATACTCCATTTATGTATGATTTATCCAAATGCATAAATGCATTCTGTCATGTATAACTAATTAGAACAAAAAATTTTGAAATAAATTATAAGAAATTGGAAGGTAAAATTCCATTTTCAGAATCAGAAAATAATCTTCAGTTAAACTTGTGCTCATGTAGGCAATTATAGTTTCTGGCAATATATTTTCACTGTATCTCACTGTAAAATGATGGTGGTCATTGACTGTGTTGCTGCAAATCTCAATACTTTTAATATTTTTAACAGCAAAAGAAAAAGAAAGCCCTTTAGCCTAGGTTTCAATTCTTGGGTTTCTACAAATGACACTCATCGGCTGCACTTTCTGTACCAGACTATGTAAGTATCTGCGATTTTGTGTGTGTGTGTGTGTGTGTGTGTGTGTGTGCATGTCATGTGTTCAGCATTTGGGGCTTTTGTTTCTAAAATGATACTTCATATCTTTGTGAAAGTGGAAATAACTAGAATCACATAAACACAATCTCCTATCAAGAGGAACTTAGGAGAGATACGCTTTGTGAGTGTTGGGTGGGTGAGAGTTACAAACAGCAAGATAGAAAACACAGTTTCTGACATAGGTGGTGGGTAGCAGGGGCAACTAGTAGGGGCAAATACACAATGTTCAAATCCTGTGGCCTTTGCATGTGAAATGAAACCTATGACTACTGTCATTCCGAGGACACTACTCCCACCCTCCTGTCCCAGCATCCCCACCAGAGAAAATCCCATCCTGGGAGTACACAGTACCCACTATGGCATTTCTCACAGTCTCACCCCAGGGCTGGGATTCTGGAAAGGCATAAAGGAGGGAGGCTCACAGCCTGTCCAGGACTTTGCCTCCACTTGCCCAGACCTGCTCAGTTCCTCCACTAAGAACTCCCTCTTCTGGGCTGGGGTTGTGGCTCAGTGGCAGAATGCTTGCCTAGGATGTGTGAGGCACTGGGTTCAATTCTCAGCACCACACATAAATATATGAATAAAATAAAGGTCTATCAACATCTAAAAAATATTTACAAAACAAAACAAAACAAAAAAACCCTCTTCTGCTTATCTGGTGTTAATGGAGGCCACAGGGGCATGCACACAAACATGAATTGAAAATATAAATCATTCAACATTTAACAGAGTTTCACTAGAGCACTGCAAAGGTGGAGCACTAACCTGGTCCTTACCTAAGCTACTACCAGGCCCTATACATTTCTCTAGTTCTCTCCCCTGGTAAGGAGATTACATTGCTTTTTTTTCCCCCCAAATGCCTTTAAACTATACATAATGAGGCCCCTCTGTTATTGTTTGCTGCCTGTAAGAGGGCAATATCCCCACCTGTGTCATTTTCTTTTCCAATGAATATAATCAGTCATGCTGGGAGAGTCTCCTTCCTTTTGCTTCTACCAGGGAGGGTGACATGGAAAGAATTCATCACCATAACAGAACAAGCAAGAAAAAGAAAATGTATTTTAGAACCAGGTCTGTAGTGAAGGATAAATTGCCCATCAACTCTCCCCTTAGTAAGATATTCAAAGAGAAAAACACAGAATTTCCTCATTATGTATTCCAGGGCCTAATGGGTGCCAATCACTGCTTTTACTATGGTTTCTATAGGAACAATCATTCAATTTGTACTGCAAATATCAATTTACAGTAAATTTTTGTAAGGCATCCTATCTCTTGGGAACATTCTTTAAATAAAATTATTTTTAAAGCAATTTTTTCACTGCCTGGATACTTGACGGCATCAAGGAAGTTCTGTTGATATATGTAGAAACATGGTAAGAGCCCTATGGTTCTGCTTAAGCTGGGGTCCCCTTGACCTTGGGAGATGTATACTGAAGCATCTATAGACAAAATGATGGGATTTCTTTTTTTTAAATATTTTTTGTTGTAGATGGACACAATATCTGTGTTTTATTTATTTATATTTATGTGGTGCTAAGGATCGAACCCACTGCCTCACACATGCTAGGCAAGCACTCTACCACTGAGCCACAACCCCAGCCTGAAATGATGGGATTTCTGCAAGATAAGGGCATGGATGGGATTTACTACAGATAAAGGAGGTGGGGGAAGAGTAGCAGGTTTTGCAGCTGCCTGATGGGCACAGGGATTCTCTGTACTACTCTTTCTACTCTCAAGTATGTTTGAAATGTTCCCTCTTAATTCCCTTGCTAATGCAATTAATCCCTAACTACTCTAGTAAAAATTAGTCCTAGGGGCTGGGGATATAGCTCAGTTGGTAGAGTGCTTGCCTTGCAAAGCGCAAGGCCCTGAGTTCAATCCCCAGCATCGCAAATAATAATAATAATAAATAAATAAATGAGTCCTCATTGCAAAATATCTTGTCCATTCTGAGAGCTATCCCTCAGATATAGGTCTCCATTGGCCAAGAGACATACACTCCCTGAGATCCACCAGCACCTGCAGTAGGCGCACTTAAAGTGCTTCTCTTCCCTGGGCCTCACCTCCCTTCCACTGGTGCAGAGGCATCAAATTCAACCCCACACACAAGGCCTTGGAAGACTTAAAGGAACTGTGTGGGTTACTTGGTAACACCAGTGAGTATTCTGAAACCTTGGTATTACCAAGCACTAACTTTTAAGCAGATTCAGAAAGAGAAGTGGCTTTTCTTATCAATTCACTAAGGGAATATTAGGTCAAATCTTAATAAATTGTCATTTTTGTAAGGACAAAAAATGGTCCCATATTGGTCATTTCAGATCATTCTGTTTAGCACACGTGGGTCCTACTCAGAGGCCTCCTGCCCTTGGCAGACTCTGCTATTGCAAGTGTAGGAATGTCATTCACCTGGTGTGGTCGCCACTGACTCCCAGCACTATCAGAATTCAACTGATATTTGGCTTTGACAACCCAGGGAAACACTGGAATTCGAATTAGATTTAACTTAGAAAAATTCAGACAGTTAACATGGAATAATAACTGTTTTAAATTATATACTACTTTGATTGCAAAGATGTTAATGGTCTCCCTGTTGCATGCTTCACAGGTTTCATGATTGTACACTTACTAATTTGTAAACATTTCATTCCTGGTTTTGAAATGAAAGAGATCCTACTGAAAAGACTGTCTTAAGTCAAAGTAATATTTTCCTTAGATAGGATATTAAAGTCAGGAATTGAGTAAAAATCCTCTCTCCTTTCCATCCTCTCCCCTGTACTCCTTCTTCCCTTTAGTTCTTTTATCCAACGGTATGAAGCATCTGGTCAGTAAGACAGCTCTTGTCCTTAAGGAACTTCCACGTGCCTGGGAAGGCAGGAAAACTCCCAAGGCCATGTGCGAGTTCTTCCCTGACAGCAGTGGGATACAAAGGGAGAGGTTCATTCATCCAGGGACAACCAGAGGCAGCTTCAAGGAGGGACCTCTTTGAGCCAGGCCTGAAACCATGAATAAGAATTTTCCCAGCAAAAGAAGAGAGGAAAGAATATTACAGATACAGAAAACATCACAAGCAAAAAGCTGTGGTTACAAAACGGTATGGCAGGTCTGGGTACGGCAAGCCTTTCACAGTGTGACTCCTGTGTTAACATGAACTAAAGGGGAAGGGGTGGGGGGGTGGATGGGCAGGAGAGGAGAATGGAGAATAGGATGGGATGGGGGCAGATTATGAAGGGCTTTGAAGGCACTGCTAAGGGGCTGCACTTAGTCTTCAAGGCAATGAGGAACCAGGCCCTTAATAATTACACTTTGGCAGGCAAGTGCCCAATCAGATATAAATAAATAAATAAATAAATAAATAAATAAATAATTGATAGATGATAGATATAGATAGATCGATCAATCGATCGATCGATCAGACAGCTGGGGCTGTCTCTTGCTTGGTGGGGTGCTCTTAGAAAAAAACAATTGGGGGTATACCTCTTACAAGTACAAATAAAGAAAAAGAACAAACTACCTTACTTTGTTTTCCATCCGTTACTTCTCATTAGGTAAGAACCAGCAAGAACGTTTAATAATAGAGCTACTGCTTCACAGCAAAGGCTCTGGAGCCACACTGAGTTTGAATCATCTGCCGCTTACTCACTGTGTCTCCTTAGGCAAGTTACCTAACTTCTCTGTGCCTCTTGTTTGTTTAGCTACAAAAGGAATAACAGCACCGAGAACTTCGTAAATTTGTAGTAAGAATTAAAAGTGACAATTCATGTAAAGCTTTTGGAACACAGCCAACAAATAGTAATTGTACAATAAATATACTACTATCATTTGCAAAAACATACCATCCCTACGAAAAATAAGAGCAAAACCTACTAGATTTGTTTAAGGAATATCTCTCATACCTACCTCTAGACTTCAAGAAGGCTCTTCTGAGAACTGAGATTGAATTAGACTGTATCTTACAAAAGAAAATGTCATGAATGAGATTCTTCACTGGATCATGGAACATATGAGTTCTCCAAAATTAGAGGGCAAAAGAAATGACTTTCTACCAGCACTTACTCTTTTTTAACAAGAAAAAGAGGTTAATCTTTACTTCTCACGTTCAATAAATCTGTTTTTAAAAAGGACAGTTGATGCTGCATGTGACGGTACTATTTTTACCCGTTGAGGCTGTTATTTTAGTTCTGTCTTACAATCTGAAACCAAGACCGAATCAGCAAGTGACTACATTAGCACTTCCTCCTTACCTTAGCACAATCGAGCTTGGCTAACCCCAGCCTCTAACACACCAGAGCAAGAAACACCTTTCAAAAACATCTCTTCCCTCAAAGTGTAGGAGAAATATTACAAAGACACATTTTTATCAATTTGTTAGTCTTTTTTTTTTTCTGCAGTGCTGGGGTGAACCTGGCCTTGCACATGCTGGGCAGGCCCTCCACCACTCAGCTGTACCCCAGCCCTTCTGAGGCTTCTTCGATAGCTAATTAATATTCTGTAAATATAAATATATGTCTGATCCCCATGCAAACACACAATTCGGGCAGCCAAAAAGTATTACAAAGTTATCCTGAGGCAGCAGAGCACGTAGTTCAGAGTTCTGGAATCACCGTGCTCCTGGCTCTGCCACACACTGACTGTGTGATGTTGGGCAACGTACTCAACTTCTCTGTTCTTCAGTTCTTCATCTGTAAAATGGGAATAACAACTGTATCTACCTCATACAGTCAAGAGGATTAAAGTTAATACTTACAGAGCATGTAGGACCATGCTTGGCATAAGATGGCCCTGGTAGGGAGCTGGTACACCAACTCCAAATGGGCTACACTGGCATATAGATTATTTTGAGTTACATACAAGCTCTTTAAAAATAGTAAATGCAGTAAGAACTCAGTGATGACCCTTTTTAATCCTATAATCATGAAAGGTTCTTGTACTAACAGAAATAAATACGTTCTTATCATCAAAGACGAGGAGCTGAGATGGAGAGACCGACCCTGTTAAACAAACCCTAGTTACTTTTCCACATGAACTGTCCTCTCCCCAACCCCATCTTCTTATCTCAGTTGTACAATCTGGCAGCTTTCCACTCTGTTCTTCCTCATACATGAGCTTCTCTGGGCCTTCATTCTTCTTGTTGAAGGCTCTCGTGTACATGGTGGAATTACTAAATGAAACTCCTAAGCTTTTCCCCTGTGAATCTATCTTTAGGCAGTCTGATTTACAGAGCCCCCACCAGGAAAACTAAAATGGGCAAAGAAAAAAAGATTTTTCCTCCTCTACACTATGAAAGTACTTGTTTAAAATAAGAAGAAAAAAAAAAAACTAAACTAAAAACATCTCCAAAGCCCTCCTGGGCTGAAGCCCA
>JAJEJO010004085.1:23262-36390 GCA_020662805.1 Glaucomys volans | reverse complement strand
GTGCAAAATGTACATGCAGGCCTGAGAAGGAAATGATAAAGAGAAGAAAAATATTTTCCATTATCTCAATTTTTAAGGTTACAATGCATTCATTCTTTTTTTGTGGCGGGGGTGGGGGTGGTAAACTCAGGGGCACTCAACCACTGAGTCACATCCCAGGCCCTATTTTGTATTTTTTTAAATTTTATTTTATTTTTTTTTTTTTAGAGACAGGGTCTCACTGAGTTGCTTAGCACCTCTCTTTTGCTGAGGCTGGCTCTGAACTCGCAGTCCTCCTGTCTCAGCCTCTCGAGTCTCTGGGATTACAAGCAACATTCATTCTTTTAATCACTTCATGTCTTTAAACTAAACTGACAGAAGAGTTTGTGATATTCTGTCGGAGGCATGCAGTGGGGGGCAGGGTAGGCATCTTCTACATTCACAGATGAAGAAATCGAGACTCGGAGCTTAACCAAATGCCCAGTGTCACAGCTGGTGAGAGTAGATCCATCTGACTTCACAGCCCACTGCCTTCCCCTCCGGAAGCTGCCTCCTTTTAGAATAAACAGCATTAAATGAACTAGAGATGTTGATTCCAAATTTACTTTTCTAACCCCAACTTCTCACATGTGTCCTGGATCTGTATCTCTTAACACCAGCAAGATTATCTCTCCCTCATTCTTTCACGTACAACTCTTTAACCAGATGTGAACTACATCTATTATATTCTCCCTGAACCTTTATTCCAACCAAACATTTGAAAACCATTTACTGACTATTTACCATAGGTGAATACTGGGCTAAATGATCCCTCTGCAAAGCTAAAAGACAGACTGAAAAACTAGTTGAACTAACAACGCATTACAACAGAGACGGGTGGTACAAAGTAAAAGTGCAAGATGATGTTACACAAGGAAATCTAATCTAATCTGGAAGATCAGGGGGATGTAGGGAGGAAGTGACATGCAAGCTGAAACCCCTCCAGAGGGGAGAAGTGAGCCAGTCAGGGTTCTAGACAGCAGACCCAGGCTGGTGCACATGCTCTGAAAGGGAGGGTGCTGGTGGCTTCAAGGGGCAAAGAGATGGGGGAGCAGGAGGGTGGCAGAAGGGACTGCAGATCTGTGTGCACAGGGGGCGTCCAGTGCCCCACAGGCCATGCTGAAGGCTTCTGAGATTGACACTGAGGGTACTGTGAAGTTCTCGATGGGTTTTAGACAGGGGAGGAACAAGAGCATACTTGTGTTTTCATAACTGTGGTCATTGTGTACCACACACTAGGGAAGGGCAAGAATGGAAGGAGGAGCCAAATAGGATGTGGCAGAGATTGCTAGGTGTCTCCCCACAACATTCACTTCTCTCCAGGATCAAAACTCACTTTACAGTGGGTATGTTGGTGCCCAGAATAAAATACTGTATTTCTCAGCTCTTTCTGTGGCTAGGTACAACCATGTGGCTAAGTTCTGGTCCATGAGATAGAGACAGGCAAAAATGTCCTGGGTGAATCAAAAGGTAGGCTGCGAAAGGGAGCTGACTCAGGTGGGAGAAGTGCTTTCTGCTTTTCTGCTTTCAATTCAGACAAGAGGGCTAGACCTCTACCAGCTATCCTGGGCCAAAACACAAGATATTGAGGGAGATGTAGAAGGGCTTAGGCAGCCAGGGCAAGATGGCGAGTGAGGAGGTCAGAGGCAGGGCCAGAGCAAAGGAGCATGGGGAGGGTCTCCTGATGAGGGCAACTTCCTGCTTGATGAAAGTGCTCATGGACACAAACTGGGGATCCAAACAGGCAGACATGTCTTACTTACTCATGCTCCTAAGTGGACATGAAGAGAGAGCCTACAGAATGATGGCTCTAGCCATCTCACCAGAACATCTCCAACAATTAGAGAAAAGCAAATTAAAACCACATTGAGATTCCATCTCACTCCAGTCAGAATGGCAACTATCAAGAATATAAGCAACAATAAATGTTGGTGAGGATGTGAGGAAAAAGGTACACTCATACACTGCTGGTGGGACTGCAAATTGGTACAGCCACCCTGGAAAGCAGTATGGAGATTCCTCAGCAAACATGGAATGGAACCAACATTTGACCCAGTCATCCCAATCCTAGGTTTATACCCAAAGGACTTAAAATCAGCATACTACAGTGATGCAGCCATATCAATTCATAATAGCCAAACCATGGAATCAACCTGTGTACCCTTTGACAGATGAATGGATAAAGAAAATGCATTATATATACAAAATGGAATATTACTCTGCCATAATGAAGAATGAAATTATGCCATTTGTTGGTGAATGGATGGAACCGGAGACTACCATGCTAAGTGAAATAAGCCAATGCCCCCAAAATAATCAAATGTTCCCTCTGGTATGTGGATATTAACACACAAAGGGGGCAAGGAAAAGAGAAGTTCACTGGATTAGACAAAGGAGAATGAAGGGAAGAGAAGGGGGTGGGAATAGGAAAGACAGTAGAATGAATCAGACATGACTTTCCTACGTTCATATATGAATACATGATCAGTGAAACTCCACTTCATGTACAACCACAAGAATGGGTCCAAATTAGAATGTTATACTCTGTGTATGTATAAATATGTCAAAATACACTGTACGGTCATGCATATCTAAAAAGAACAAATTTTTAGAAAAAGAAAAAGAAAAACTAAAACAGATGCTTGGACAGGGGAGGGGAGGATGTTACCAATCAATAATACTGAGGAAAATGTGGCCACGCAAGGAGATAAGGAGATAAGGAAAGGAGGAAAGTCCAGAGACCATAAAAAGAACAAACCAAAACTCCCCCACCAGACTTCCGGCTCCAGCTCTCCTTCCCTTCAGAGAAGTCTGTCTCTGGCTTTTGCAATAAACCTGATGCTTGCTTGCTACGTGTCCTGTTTGTCAATGTTTTGCTGAATGGAGACAATGAACCAAGCATCCCCAGATGGTGACAATATAAGCTAAGGTAAAGGAAGGGAAGGACAATAGCTAAGATCCCTAGTTTGGATCCACCCATACGAATCCTGCACAGCCTACCCCCAACCCCTACATTGAGAGAGAAGAAAGTTCTATTTTTTATACTAAAATTTTTTAAGATTTTTGTGTGATATGTAGCCTAACTCAGTCCTGATACAGAGGTTACTCTCTTCACCCAAAAAGAGGTATTGGTAGTTTGGATCATGGTGGCGGTAGAGATGGAGGGAAATGGAAGGCCTAAAATAAAGTTAGAAGGTGAAATCACCAAATCAGATGAGGGTCTAGGTGTAAAAGCAATGAGAACAAGTGGTGAGCTTAGCCAGCCTCTGTTTTCTGGTACAAGCAGTGGATAGACCTTGATACCAATCAATGAGCTAAAGGGGGGGGGGGGGGGATGGAGGACACCTTGAATTTCATTTCACACATTTTGAATTTGAGATGCCTGTGAACACTCAAAGATCTCAGACCAGATGGGGCTTGGAAAGAGAGACTGAGGAAATCATCAGCACGTGGATGCTAACCAAAGACACTGGAATGCACCATTTCTCCTGAGGCCAGGGCCCAGAGAGAAGGAACCAAGAGGAACACCCACATTTGAAAGGTGGACAGAGAAAGAGCAGTCCTTGATGGAGACAGGAAGGAGTTGTCAGAAGAGAAGCAGGAAAACCGTGGAGTTCCCATCAGGAGATATGTGCCAATAATTTACTGCACCAAGAAGGACTGGGGCCGTCAAAGAGGCAGGGATTTAGGAGCAAGGAGGTGGGATCCCAGAGGAGGGAATGTAGGCATGGAGGAGGACAGGGAAGGAGGGGAGAGAAGAGAAAGAGAGGAAGCAAAATGTTCTAAGTCTGGAGAGGGCTGTGTGTGTGTGTGTGTGTGTGTGTGTGTGTGTGAGAGAGAGAGAGAGAGAGAGAGAGAGAGAGAGAGAAGGTTTCAAGATTTATTAAAATAAAGTATTAGGAGCTGGGATTGTAGCTCAGTGGCAGAGCGCTTGCCTAGCATATGAGAGGCACTGGGTTCGATTCTCATCACCACATATAAGTAAAT
Organism: Glaucomys volans; assembly: GCA_020662805.1. NCBI lineage: Eukaryota > Metazoa > Chordata > Mammalia > Rodentia > Sciuridae > Glaucomys > Glaucomys volans. The sequence goes on along the minus strand of JAJEJO010004085.1, from coordinate 32,385 downwards.
GAATAAAATAAAGGTCTATCAACATCTAAAAAATATTTTTAAATAAATAAATAATAAAGTATTAGCAAACAGTATGTGAAAACAAAGTCCTTAAGAGTTGTGGCTTTGAAAAGCACAACATAAACAGAAGCAGAACAAGCACAAATAAGAAGTAGACCTACAGCGTGGCCATTGATTTGGGGTTTTTTTTGTTCTTTTTATCATCTGCACAGGAAAAAAAAAATCTTTGTTTTTTTGTTTTGTTTTGTTTTTTTGCATTAAGGATTGAACCCAAGGGCACTGAGCTACAGCTACTGAACTACATCCCCAGTCCTTTTATTTTTTATTTTGAGACAGGCTTTTGCTAAATTGCTGAGGCTGGCCTCAAACTTATGATCCTCTTGCCTTGGCCTCCTGAGTCACTGCAATTATGGATGCACACCACTGACAGGAAGTCTTTTAAAGAGAACATAAACAGGTACATACATTTAGTTTTCATGACTCTGGCCTCCCCACCTGCTGAGCCAGGATAGAGAGGAAACCATGGAGAGTCTCCATGCCAAATGAAGGGAAATCATTCTCTTTCCCCTAACAACCAAGAGAGTGTCAGTGGTTGCTCAGCTCACATCAGGGAGAGTCAAAGGTGGAGCCCCAGGCTACCTGAATGCAAAAGATGGTGGCTTGACTTAAAGTGGACAGGCTGTCACCTGTGCACTGTAACTTCCTTAAAATAATTATCTTAAAATTTTTATTGCTGAGTAAAAATATTACATAATTAACTAAAATTATGCATTCTTAAAGTTTTAAAGGAGTATGAAGTAGAGAGTCAGAAATTTTATTTATTCAAATCAATATCAGCCATCAAAAAGACAATGGATTTTGACAGGCATGGTGGTGCATACCTGTTATCCCACCGGCTCAGGAGGCTGAGGCAGGAGGATCACAAGTTCAAAGCCAGATTCAGCAATTTAGCAAGGTCCTAAGCAACTTAGCAAGACCCAGTCTCAATATAAAAAAACTTTGGAAAAAGGGGGCACTGGGGCTGTGGCTCAGTGGTTAAGCACCCCTGAGTTCAATCCCTGGTACCAAAAGAAAAAAAGAATGCATTTTGATAGCCTGAGAGTTAACAGCAACAGAAATGTTGTTAGCTTTTCTTCGAACCTCACTCCATGCCAGGCTCATTTAGTGAACCTTTGAGATGTATCACTTCAAACAACCCCACTGCAGCCCTTTGAGGTAGTAACTATTATTGTCTCCATCTTACAGATGAGGAAACTGAGGCCCAAAGTGGTTGCATTTTGTCCAGTTTCATAAAAGCCAGTGAGTGCAGGAGCCTAGGATCTGAAAGTGGGTCACCTGGGGTCAGAACTAGTGCTTCTTGCATTCGTCAGAACACGTGCTTCTCCTAACTCTAAAGAAAACCAGAGTTGGCCATTACCTTAAAGTAGGTAATGGAAAAATAACTAAGCAAAGACAGGAAAGCAATGTTTTACTTCACTTGAGAATGGGTGGAATTAGTCAAACCAAAAAAAAAAAACAAAAAAAAAACAAAGAGGTGAGCTGTTCGTGTTTTCTTTTCGTCAGTCTGTCATAGCAACTCAGCAAAAAAGGAACCTGGGTTATCATCAGTTTGTGGTAGCAATGGTCTCTGCTCCTTCCCAGAACTGTGACAGCAGAACCCCCTGGAAAGTGCTTGTGATAACTGGATACACACAGACAATTCAGTCAGCCCCTGTGCATGAGAACAAAGGGTGGTGTGGCCCCAACATGTGACCCAGACACCAAAATGGCCAGGCACAGGAAACTGTTCCACTTTGAGTCGAAGTTCACTCACGTAAAAGTGAGTCTGAGACAAGGTGTCTGGGGCTGTGGAACAAAAGAACCAATATTTCCACTAGAAACACAAATGGTAGACCTCAGCTACTCCCATGAACTCATATGAAGGCCTTTGAAAAGAGAAAAGTCACTGAGAAGTCGGGGTTGGGGTTGTGAAGCTACACCAAGGCACACAGGATAACCAACTCCTAACTCATCACAGCTTGGAGGACCAGCAGTCTGGGTGAAACCAGAGAAACTTCCAAACACAGAAGCACTCACTTCACAGACAGAGGAGCCACGTGAGAGTGAGGATCTGTACTACTTAGGACCCATTATTAGAAACCCACTCTCTATCAAGTTCTCTGCAGACATTCAGGGGGAGGAGGAGAAAACGATAAACACACATGGGCTCCATCCTTCTCAATCTGCTTCCCTATTTCTGCATTTGGCCAGTGTGCAGGAAACAGTTAACAAAGCAGGCAGGGACTGCTATTCTTAGAAAGGCCTATTTGCCTTTTCAAAGTTGGCCTTTTAGCATTTGAGAACCTGGATTTGGGAAAGGTCCTACCATTCCCACTGAGCCTAAATAGTTTTGTTCTGTTCTGTTTTGTTTTGTTTTGTTCTGTTCTGTTCTGTTTTTTAATGATTTGCCCTAAACACCTACTTCTCTTCTGGAAACCTGGAATTTGGGTACATTCTAGACAGAGGGTGCCTACTATGTGACCAGCCCTCAATAAAAAACCTGGGACACCAAGTCTCTAGTGAGTTTTACACGGGATAGGCAGGCAATATTCCACACGTTGTTGCAGCTCATTGCTGGAGGTTTTAAGCAAGTCCCATGCTATGCAATTCCCCTGGAAAAGGACTCTTGGAAAGAGTACGTGGCTTCTTCCAGATTCACCCCACATGCCTTTCTTTCCCCTTTGCTCATTTTACTTCGCATCTTTTCACTGTAGTAAATGGTAGTCATGAGCACAACTATACACTTAATCTTGTGTCTCTTCCTAGCAAGTCATGGAACCTGGGAATGGTCTTGGAGCTTCCCAACTCCCAGACACAGTGGGTGAACTGGAATGAGCTCTAGAGTAAGAAAGACCTGGTTTAAGTCCCAACTTTGACCCTCAGTAGCTGTGAATCGTTAGGATAGTTAAGTTCCCCAGACCTTAGATTTTTCTGAAAATAAGATAGTACAACCTGCCTCAGAAGACTGTGATAAAGAGTAAGTGGTAGATAATAAATGTTATATCCTGGGCTGGGGATATAGCTCAGTTGGTAGAGTGCTTGCCTCGCAAGCACAAGGCCCTGGGTTCAATCCCCAGCACTGCAGGGGAAAAAAAAAAGAAAGAAAGAAATGATATATCCTTAAACTAACCTGCAATGGCACCCCCCATAGTTTTGCAGTGCCCCACCCACACAAAACCAGGCAGCCCCAGTGAAGCTTGCTTCGCCAATTCCTCCCTCCCACGGGTGTGCAGGAGTTAGTTTCTTGGGCTCCATGTCGTACTGGACACCAGTAATCTTACACTATGGAAATTAGCAAACTCTAAAAATCAGGGCTTCTCCCAGTTCTGAACATTTACTTGCATGACACTGTTCCCTGCATCTAGACAGATGAACTTACGTGCATTTTAAAAAGAATTAAGCTATGGGAAAAAGATGCTCAACGTTATTAGCCTAAGCAGCACAGCGAGCAACCACTTCACACCCACTGGAACGGCAAGAGCAAGAATGAAGCGCATTTGGAGAAACTGGAACCCAAATACACTTAGTAGTAGGACGGTGAAGTAGCACAGCTGCTTTGAAAACAGTCTTGCAGTTCTCCGAAAGGTTAAAGCTAGTTAAAAGACAAAGCAATTCAACTCCTATACCCAAGAGAAATGAAAACGGATGTCCACACAAAGACATGTACATGAATATTCATAGCAGCTCTATTTACAATAGTCAAAGGGTGCGAACAACTCAAATATCAAAATGCTTGCTGTATAGCCATTCAATGGAATATTTAGCCACAAAAAGGAATGAAGTGCTGCTGATGCATGCCACAACATCTCTGAAAGGCATCTCAGCGAGAGAAGCCAGACACCAAAGGTAACCAGTACAATGCTATGTTTATGAAATACCCAGAACAGTCAGGTTCATAGACAGGAAGTAGGTTAATGGTTTCCAGGGGCTGGGAGAAATGAGGAATTGACGACTTACTGGGAATAGTTTCTACTTACTTGATGAAAAAGTTCTGGACCTAGACAGTGTACATAACATTAAGAGGTTACTTAATGCCACTGAATTGTACACTTTTTTTTTTTTTGCGGTGCTCGGGATTGAACCCAGGGTCTTGTGCTTGCAAAGCAAGCCCTCTACCAACTGAGCTTTATCCCCAGCCCCTGAATTGTACACTTTTAAATGACTACAGTGATGAATTTTACATTATGTACATTTTACCACAATAGGGAAAGTAAAAGATATTAAGAAAGTTAGATAAGCTACCAAGTACAAAGGTTTAATCCAGAAAATATATTTTATATCTTATAAAAATAAACCATGAAAAGTCAGAAAATCTTAAAGGAAAAAATATCGAAATAAGTATTTCAATAGAGAAAATGCTAACGGGCAGGGAACTCTAATTTCCTCAAGTGCCTTGAGTTCCCCTCACCTCACAGGGATAGAGTAAGGCAAAAACTTACAAAAACTGGTAAAAGAATACCCTCTTCAAGGACTGATATATAAAGCCAAAGGCGGCAAGGAAGAAGGAAACGTGCAGAGAGGTGGTCAGTGAAGTTACTGTTTAAGGAAGTCCCCCTATGTGGGAAGTAACCCAGTGCGGTTTAACAGATAGCACACTCACCAGAACGATAAGCATCTTGAGGCACGTAGAAGGCACCTGACTTTGTCTGTCCCCTGGTTTCTTCATTTATAAAACAGACAGTGGACAAATTTGTGGGTTATCTGCAAATACACATGATCTGGAATCTAAGCTATGTACATTTTAAGAACAGAAGGAGGCCTGGGGTTGTGGCTCAGAGTGCTTGCCTCACACGCAGGAGGCACTGGGTTCCATCTTCAGCACCACAGACAAATACGCAAATAAAATAAGGGTATTGTGTCCATCCACAACTAAAAATATTTTTAAAAGAACAGAAGGAAACCTAGAAATCCCACAGGTGCAACGGCCCCACCTCACAACTGAAATCCAAAGGCCAGTGACGCTGAGTCCTGGGTGGTCCAGATATGCGTGGCAACGGCCAAGAACAGTGGCACACAAGGACAAGAAACAAGAACTCCAAGTCTCAAGGCCACCTTCGCAGCGGAGTGGAGGCAGCATGAGAAAAAGTAAGGCACCACAAGCCCAGAAAGGCAGAGATTCAGCAAAATCAGACTGGGAGCTTAAGGAAGCCAGGACCATTCATCTTTTAATTTCTCCATCCCTGGCACTCACTCATTCTCTGCTGTACAAATGAAGAATAAACTAAAACAAAAGGGCTGACGCCCACATTACAAATTACAGTGGAGGCTGGGGATATACTCAGCTGGTAGAGTGCTTGCCTAGCATTCACAAGGCCCTGGGTTCAATCTCCAGCACCACCACCAAAACAAGAAAAAAAAAGATTCCACAAATTACAGTGTACGGATGGAGTCTCTTCTCCTCAGCAATTATGTCCATCGGCTTCTAAAAGGAACAAAATCTACCAGGCTCCAATCTCGTGAGTGAGGAATTACAACTATTCATGTTACTTTTGCAGTACAAATAGAATTAAGGAACAGCTACATCTACATGACTACCTGGAATAAAGGAAGAAAGTGAAAAGGTGTTCTCATGGAACGAGGATAATGTGCAAATTTTTCTTCCCACAATCTGTTAGAAATCATTAGAGGTTTTATGGAAGTCTCCTACTCATTTCTTTATTTGGACACATTTTGGCAATTTTTCTTTTCATGTCTTTACCAGTGTAGAATCACACAAATACTAGTTTTCTAAGATTAGAAATTTTCAAAGGGAAGGAAAGAGCTTTGGTAACAAGGATATAACTATGTTTTTATCAGAAACAGTAATCATCAAATTTTAATATTCATCTTAGAAATATAGTACACAAAACCCAAAGCTGATAACACCAAGAGTTCTCCTAATAGAGTTAAAAGAATTAACTCTACTAAATCAATTCCTGAGTAACACAGGTGTTTCTAAGCCCCAATCTGTGCATTATGGTCTGTGTGTACCTAACTAACCAGCATCAACCAACGGCTAAGAGTTGACACATCTGAAATAGTTGTAGAAACAACTCAAAATGTTGTTTCACTTTCTCAGTTTGCCACATAATCTCTTCTGACAGCTTATACTCCGGTTGCTGGCAATAATATCCACCTTTTACTTTGTGGGAGCAGTTGACACCAATAAACATTAAATAGACATACTTTCAAGTCTGAATTTCAATCATGCATCTCCTCAAAAAACAAAATGAAGGGCTGGGGTTGTAGCTCAGTGACAGAGTGCTTACCTAGCTTTGTAAAAGGCACTGGGTTCGATCCTCAACACCACATAAAAGTAAATAAATAAAATAAAGGTATTGTGTCCACCTACAACCAAAAATACCTTTTTTTAAAAAATGAAACAAAATTACATGGGAAAGCACTCTCACAAAGATCTAAAGATCTTTTTGATCTCTTTAAATTATTACTCATCAGCAGCATTGTAATCATTACCAACAAAAACTCCTTGAGTTAAAGGGCACAAGATATGGTATAATATGTTTAAATTATGAAGCAACAATTTTGGCCCTCAGGGAGATTATTATGTTTGGATAGTTGATGAGGGGAAAAGGCAATAAAAATAATGCAGACAGATATAACAGTAACTTAGAAAAGGCAAGGCATTTACAACCAGGGGAATGTCCAACATCTCCCTCTTAAGAGCACCTGAGATGGGTTTCCATAACTGGAGAGGAGAGCTGTCGTGCACTGCAGGAGCAAAGCCTCAAAGATAGGTTAGTGTCAAGTGTTTCTGAGAACAGTCATCAAATGCTATCCACTATTCATCTCTTTTTTTGTGGAACTGGAGATGGAGCCCAGGACTTCACACATGATAGGCAAGGAATCAACCACTGAGCTACAGCCCCAGCCCAGTGATATCTATTATAACTGCAACCACCACATTGTCTGAAGCTGTATAGAACCTTTACCTACTTGGGCAACTGAGACACCCTTTCCAGAACTGAAGACTAAGCAGTGCCAGTGCAGAGACTAATCCAGGAACATCCATCCATCCGACATGGGTTTCAGTATAGGCAATCAGCTACAGGGTGGCCTAGAGCAAATCAACTCTTTATCCTCCATCTCTATAAGTAAAAAAATCTGGAGGTCATTCTTCAAAGTCTCTTCAAGCTCTAAAAGTGTACAATTGGCCTTATTACTAACAAATCAGTTACCACTTTGTATGAATAATTATCAGTTATATAAATCTACACAGGTCGAGGAACAAAACACTCCAAAAACACAAGGAGCACAGTCCCACCCGGAGCCACTGCACACTCTTCCCTCTGTATGGCGTGGGCCATCTATGTCAATCATTGCACTCACTCTAACTCTTGGAAGGCTGAGTAGAAACTTTCCCCAATCCCTTCCTACCTCCACTACCAGAAAAAAAAAAAAAAAGTACTTTTTTTTCTGTACTTTTGCCACCAGAGCTTCCTCCATTCATATAATTCTGTCTCTTTCTAAACTCTCTCCCAGGATAAGTGTCATCATACCTATCCTCATCAATAAACACTTAATAGAAACTACGAGTTACAAGAAATAGCTTCAAAGAATCTAAGAATCTCCAGCCCAGTACTGCAGAGAAATAAAATGCAATTTACATAAATCACAATGCCAAATACAGTTCTTCATAAAAAGTATTTTCAAAAAGCTGCATATAGTTCTGACTAAGACAAGTTTCCTTCAAGTAAGCGAGTGGCAAGGGAGGGGTGGGTAGAAACACTGATTATTTCAGCTCTGAGACCATTTCCCAAACTTTCTGGGAATGAATCTCTTCATAATTGCTTTCCGTGCCTACAGCACAGTCTTTTGAATACATTCAGTGGAAAAACAGCTAAATAAAACTTTGATGGAAATTTGACTTGTCGATATCACTAAAAATTGCTGAAAGCCAAATTTTATGAATAAAATAAACCAGATGATACCTTTTCTGAGCAAAAAGGCTGATTATTCTTATAGCCACTGTATCTCTCTTCATGCTACAAATAATCAGTGAATAGAACATAACTATCCAGCCAGATGCAAGAGTGTTTTTTAAGATTGAGAATATTTTTATTGCTTCTACTTTTAAATTGCAGAAGAATCAAACCTTTGAAATAAACTTCTCTCTTGATTTATAGGATTACAGATACTGTAAAAAAAAAAAAAATTACAGATACTCCATAAAAAACCCTGAGCCGGACATGGGGGCACACACCTGTAATCCCAGCACTTGGGAGGCTGAGGCAGGAGGATCGCAAGTTCAAAGCCAGCCTCAGCAACTTAGCGAAGCCCTAAGCAACTCAGTGAGACCATGTCTATAAATAAAATACAAAATAGGGCTGGGGATGTGGCTCAGTGGTAGAGTGCCCCTGGGTTCAATACCCAGTATGGGGGGGGGGGAAGCCCTATCTGCCTAACAACTGTTCTCTATACAAAAGAATAAAAAGTTAAAACCAGAAAAGGAAGAGATATGAAAAACAGTAATAAGTGAATTTTACTCATCCTGGTGGATCATGCTAAAATAATTTCTTTGTAGGGAAGAGGGTCTTCAATCTCTAATGATGCACGTGAGAAAGAGTAAGAAAATACATCACATCAAACAATTTTTAAATCCGATTTCATGTTTGTTGACTCTCACATGCAATCAATGGGGATTCACAATACAGTTGGCATTTTAAATATGGAACAAAGAAGAGCACACTTCCACACAATTATCTTCCTCTCACCATGAGCATTTTAAAAACTTTATTTTTGACTAAATGCAATATGTGATCATGGATCAGATCCCAGACTTGGGGGTGGAGAAGGAAGGAGGTTGAGAAAGAGCTATAAAGACACCAGTGGGACCACAAATGTAATTTGACTATGGATTCAGATGAAACGCCTCGATATTGATCATTGTATTGTGGTTATAAAAGAAAATGTCCTAGTTCCTAGACAACACACAATGACCTATTTAGTTGGAAAGGGGAGTGGCAATGTCTGCAACTTAACTGTCAAATGATTCTGGGGAGGGCTGGGGATATACCTCAGTTGGTAGAGTGCTTGACAGGCAAGCACAAGGCCCTGGGTTCAACCCCAGCACCACAAAAAAAAAAA
>JAJEJO010004085.1:11086-23162 GCA_020662805.1 Glaucomys volans | reverse complement strand
ATTTTTTGTATACTTGTAAACTTTCTGTAAGTTTGAAACTGTAGCAAAGTTAAAAGCTACCAAAAAAATATCAGGAGTGTGGGATGAAGGTAATGGTATTGCTACTCTCATCTATCTTAAATAGATTTCAGTTTCCTAAGAAAAAGTGACTATTATTTTATTAAATGAAGCGAGGCAACCTGAAAAAGTAAAGAGATAAGTCAGACCCTTGGACTTGAAACCTGATATCTTAGCCTTTTTAAGTGATAAATGATAAGAAAGATCAAATCCAAAAGAATTGAATAAGAAGACAGATATAAATCAGAAATGGGAGAAGAGACAGAAGAAATTGAGACATAAAAAGGAAGTTGATGCTACCTTATTTCAGAAACAAGGGGGCTTAAATGCCAATAACAAAATGAGTTTTCATAGGATAATACAGTTGAGAATTTTCAGAGCCAGAAAAACTCTGTCACACATTAACCAAAGTACTGTCCATGGACTACGTGTCCCTCACTTAGTCACAGTTTTGCTTTCTGAGGTCTGTTACCTGCTGTTAACCATGATCCAAAAATATTATATGGAAAATTCCAGAAAGAAAACAACTTCTAAGTTTTAAGTTTCATGCCGTTCTCAGTAATGTGCTGAAATCTCAGGCTGTCCTACTCCATCCCACCTCTTTTGTGAATCATCCTTTGTCCAACACTATAGGTCCATGAGTCAATGGGCACCCAACTTGGGTACCAGATCAGCAGTAGCAGCATCACAGTGCTTTTGTTCAAGTAACCCTTATGTTACTTAATAATGTTCCCTGAGCCAACAGTAGCAACGCTGGCAATGTTATTTTTTATTCTTATAATTGTTCTATTTTACTATTAGTTATTATTAATTACTTATAGTGCATAATTTATAATTTAAATTTTATTGTAAGTATATATAGGAAAAATATGTATAGGGTCTGGTGCTAGCCATGATTTCAGGCATCCACTGAGGGTCTTGGAATATAACCCTCAGAGAGAAGGCACCATTGTATTGAGAGCCACACCAACCACTTTTTACAAACCAGTGAACTTCCTAGTAACTTCTAAATTTTGATGCAAATGTTTCCAACTACCCTGCAGTAAAAGGAACTATTTTTTCCATTACACATTAACTCCCCAGAATTCAAGAAACTGCTGAAAGATACAAAACTTCAGGAGGGCCCTGTAAGTTTAGGGTTCCCACTTGGGTATCCACCTAATCTAAGGATACAACTAAGAGAGAAACATCAGATAATCTCAGAACCTTGGTAGACTCTCACCTCTGCATGATTGAGAGCTTCCAGGTTCCTGAACTGGTCAACAAAACAACCCCAATATGACCCAGTCAACCCTATAGAAATATGAGGGATTTCCAGGGTGTTAATATATTTGTGCCATAGCAAGTGGGTAGATAGTTGGATCCTGGTCCACAGGCAGAGGAGTATGTCACTCTGAGCAGACTGGGCAATGTTAGCAAAGGCAAAATGTGGAAGAGCAATTACAGGTTAACAAAAAAAGGCTGAGAATGGAGGGAGAGAGAGGAAAGAGACAAAAAAACTGCATGAGGAACCCTATTTTCCAAGTTAAGGCATTTTAACTTGATCCTAGAGAATCTATAGTTAGCTTTTAAACATCCCTCTGATGGTTGGATATATCAAAGGTGATAATCCAAGACATAAATCAAATAAGGCAGTAATCCACCTAAAAGACGGGACCAGGGGCTGTAATAAACTATAGTAGAGGGAAAGAGGATTCTCAGTCATGTTTGATTTTATGTGTCAACATGAATGGGCTACAAGGTGCCCAGACTTATCACTGTTTTTCAGAATGTCTGTGAGGGTGTTTGCACATGACAGTAACATCTGAATTGATGGACTCAATAAGTAGACTTCCCTCCACAATGTGTGGTCATCATCGTATCCTAAACAGAACAAAAGGTAGAAGAAAAAGGAATTTGTGACTTTCTCCTTCCTCACTCTGGAGTTGGGACACCTCGTCTCATGAGTTCCTGCCCTTACACTGGGATTTCCATCATTGGTACCCTGGCTATGGCCTTTGGACTTGAATTAATATGTCACTGGCTTTTCTGGCTCTCCAGTTTGCAAACAGTATATCATAGAACTTCTGAGCCTCCACAATCATGTGAGCCAGTTCCCGTATTTCCTTTTTGTTTTGGTTTGGGATTTTTGTTTGGTTTCTTTTTCTGCTGTTGTTTTTGTATTTTTTTTAAATTTGTTCTAATTAGTTATACATGACATCAGAATGCATGTTGACTACAATGAATCAAAAATAAATAAATAAAATTTTTTAAAAAGAATGCATTTTGACTAATCTTTTATATACATAGACAAGTATATATATATAGATAAGCATATATCTATAGACACACACATATTATGCGTATGTTACAAATATGGATTTGATAGCCAATCAGATGTGTTTTGGAGTTGAAATTGTGATGAAAAGGAGGTATTAAGAGGATAAAATATATATATATATGTAATATTTAAACTACATATACAGAGTGAAGATTATCCTAGAACATCCAATTAGAAGTAGAAAGAGGACAAAAAGCCCTGTTTGGTGTTAACTTTTCCTATTATAAAAAAGTTTTTAAAAGTGATAACAAAAGTAATAAATAAAAATATTCTCAAAAGTTTTAAAATAAAATGTTATCTATATTCTGAAGAGCTGTAATAACTGCTGTCCCATTTTCCCTGGAATATCAAGGATTTTGAAGATAGACTTTAAAGAATAGCCTGCAATTTCTTACATGTGTATATAATTTCTTGTTTGATGCATGCTATGCAAGTTTTTAACCTTTCCATGCCTCAGTTCCTTGTTTTGAAATGGACTCTAATAAGACTTTTTTTTTTTTTTTGAACCAGGGATTGAACTCAAGGACACTCAGCCACTGAGTCACATCCCCAGCCCTATTTTGTATTTTATTAGAGACAGGGTCTCACTGAGTTGCTTAGGGCCTCGCTAAGTTGCTGAGGCTGGCTTTGAACTCGCGATCCTCCTGACTCAGCCTCCCAAGTCACTTGGATCTAATAAGACTTAATCTATCACTGCTTAGAGAAATAAAGGAAATTATATATGTCAGGTGCTTACCACTGCAGTTAGCATGTAGTTAATACTCAATAAATTGTATCACTTGTATAACTAATGGGCAGAAACCAGTTACTCTAAAAGTTACAGACTGTTATCCGAAAAAAGACCTGTTTACAAAGTTGGACCTTAGCTGGAATCTGGCAGCTTGAACTTTAGAAGGGTCCCACCATTCCCAATACCAATGAGGGTGTGACTCAAGTGTGCAAGAATATGGTTTCTGTTGGACATCTACTTTCCTTCCAGAGTCTATAGTTTGGTATGTACTATGCAGAGGGTGCCTATGAGACCAGTCCCCAGCAAACACCTTGGGCACTGAGTCTTCCTTGGCAGAGATCTTATAACTGAGAATTCAACGCTGGAGAAAAATGCACATCCTTTCTTACTATGCCAGAAAAGACTCACAGATGCTTGCACCAGGCCCCATGCACCTGTTCACTTTGCTGATTTTGCTTTGTATCCTTCACTATAATAAATCATAGCTGAGTATGACTAAATGCTGAGACCTGGGAGTCCTCATAATGAACATCTGAGTTAGAATGCCTGATACTACCAGTCAACCTACTCCTTTGATATTATAAACTACTTGCCAGTGTCCATACTGGGGCAGTATTGCCAACAACAAACCAACCAAATTAAGAGCATCAAAGTCCAAATATAAAAATTCCTGCTGGGCTTGGTGGCATAGGCCTGTAACCATAGCAGCTCAGGAGGCTGAGGCAGGGGGACTGTGAGTTCAAAGCCAGACTCAGCAACTTAGCGAGGTCCTAAGCAACTTGACCAGACCCTGTCTCAAAATAATAAATAAAAAGGGCTGGGGATGTGGCTTAGTGGTTAAGCACTCCTGGGTTCAATCCCTATTACCAAAAAAAAAAAAAAGAAATCCTAATTTCCTAGCAAACAATGGCTGTCAATTTACTTAATACTTGAAATTTTTTTTATTCAGCAAGTCAACATAGAAATCTCTCTACTCTTTTTTTTTTTTTTTTCCTCATCTTTTTCCAGTTGGTCTTTTTCCTTAGTAAACTCCAGTCCTGCTCCTCCTTGGTTCCCATCTCAGAATTACAAGGAGCCTCCAATGGAACATCAAGTGGCCTATTCCATGTGTCACTTAGTTCCACAATTACAAAGCAATATCACTTGCGAAACCTCCATGGGTCCTTTGTTCTGTGTTATTATGAGTAAGATCAAACAATATAAACTGTCAGGAAGATCTTTTTCAGTTCATTAGAATGTATGGAAATGCAGTACTAATGAACTAGGAACCACCAGAAAAGAAAGAAGGATACACTGAAGAATGACCCAATGGAGTCAGTGGAACACAGGTTTTGCAATGTAAGAGTTTCAGGAAATGGCTTGATTGGATCTTGTCATCTAGAACACAATTTCTCAGTGTACTTTGAAAAGCACAATGCCCTGTACACAATAGGAAGAATTTCAATAAAAGTTTGTCACCATGTTGAAGGAGATGGAGTCCAGAGAATAAGGAAAAGATGGGTGTCTATTTGCCATTATAATTAACTAAGAGTCTCAACCTACTACTAGTAACCACTTGATTGCTAAGAAGAAACTAGGAATCATAGCTAACAGAATCAATAAACAGCCTTATAACTAGTTTTCTTTTTTAAATAAGAAAATTATGAACAATTTAAATATCTCGAGGCTATTTATTTTAACCCCAAATAGCTTCCACAGTTTTTCTAACCCACTTCTAGAGTCTTACATTTTTAACAAAATATTAAAACTCCTGCTGATTCTCATGCAATACCCATCTCACTGCACTTTTTGAATCATCACTTCCAATGCTAGGGAAATGAAAATCAGAAAATTGTCCATGGAAAACAAAGAACTGATCATATTCACCCAAGTGGGAAAGATGCACACAATAGTGAGGTGCTACCGGACTCACCCAGAGGATAGGCTGAGAGCTGTCATATGAGAATTAGCCCAAAATAGGCAGAATTAATGTTATTTCAAGAATTATTATTCTTATCTTAAAACTCTTTAATTTTTTAATACTGACAATTATTTATTTTTAACTGTGAAAACAAATAACTCTGTAGCCACTGCAAGCAGTGGTGACCAATGAATGTCAGGCTAGGAGGGAAGAAACCAGGGAAGGGAAGTACCCAGTATTTCCAGAAGAGCGAAGGATTAGGCAGGAATTAAGCCAATGGAACTAGGGTCTCTGAACCAGTCAGCAGCAGTCAGGAAGGAGATGGAATCTGACCAGAAATGTTCAAAGTGAGATTTCACATGTGGATACCACCTGGTTCTGTCCTTTCTGGTTCTCACTACAGCTAAGGTTGGAGAATGAGCTGAGTTCTGAAGTACAAGGAATCAAAGAATTATCCTCACTGTGCTTAAGATAAAGCATGAGTGCACTTTCAACTTCATTCAGTCAGCCCTCCAGATCCACATCCACAGATGTGCCTGACTATACATAGAAAATATCCAAGGGAAAAAAACTGCTTCTCCACTGACCATGTGCAGACTTTATTTTTTCATGTCATTGTTCCCTAAACAATATAATATAACAACTATTGACAAAGCATTTACATTGTGTTAGGTATTATGAGTAAGAGGAAGATGATTTAACATATATCAGAGGATATGTGTAGGTAATATGCACTTACTCTTTTTTTTATTGAAGGTATTTGAGCATCAGAAGATTCTTGGTATCTGAGGCATGTGCCTGGAACCAATCCCCCATAGATACCAAGGGACAACTGTATAGCCATCATCTTCAAAGTGAATTAACAATTACAATGTGTTTTAATACCTCAGGCATATTTCTAAGCAGATAATGGAGGTTTCTGAGACAATTTAGTTAGTAAAGAAGCACATTTTACCATGTTCACTGCTATACTTCTATTCTCTCCTTAAACTTACTATATAAAATTCAAATTGTAATAAACCATTACCACACAGCAAAAACCTATAAATGTTTCCCTTAAAATCTGCTTTAGGGCTGGGGACATGGCTCAGTTAGTAGAATGCTTGCCTCACATGCACAGGCCCTGGGTTCAATCCCCAGCACCACACACAAACACACACAAACACACACACACACATAAATCTGCTTTTGATTTTAAAGTAATTAATATTTCTGGCAATATTCCTTATCTGAAACACTTTTGGATTTCTGAAATCTTCAGATTTAACAAATGAAATACAGCACATGTACATTACATAACAGAGACTAAGACAGCCCCCATGTAATTAAACACATTCATATTTCTATATGCACACACAAATATTCACAATGAATAGGATAAAGATGAAAATTGGTTTCAACTAAGGTGTGATTTTGCAAATAAGAGTCTTTGAGGTTTTGGATTTTAGCATTTTGGGGATTTAGGGATAAGAGACTATGATCTATCTGAACCCAGAGAATCTCACAGGCCACAATGACAAGCCACAGCAGAACTTGACTGAGTTGAAGACCATTCATGAGAAACAACACAATTCTGTCTAAACTGGGGAAACCAAACCACAGAGAAATCAGTGGGAGTAAAACGAAAAGAGAACAAGCAAATCAACTTCTGAGGATGGTACTCTAGGAAAAAAGCAGAACAAAAACCAAACGTCAGGATCACCAAGTGCCCACTGTAACAAAGCGCACAACAGCATGTGGCCAACCAAGGGACACTCAGGACCCAGCCGTTCTCTAGAACCCGAACATATTTCTAGCCGAAAGAATCTTGGCACTACTGCAATTCCCAAGATGTTAAGAGTCAAAAAGTTGGCTGGAGATGACTATTCATTCATGCATTTCATCTAAATGTGGAAGGAGAAGCAGAAGCAACTGAAAAGCCAGGGGCTGGCTGATCACAGCCCTCCTGAAGAGCGTGCTTCCTGGCCAGGTTTCTTGGCTGCCCCTCCCTGCTCCCATCACAGGAACTTGGTAGTAGCAGCTTTTCATGAACAGAGCTGAACATTTCTGCTTTAAGTCAACTTCAATAACATGTTGGACCCCAAATCACTAACCAGTTTAAAGTAGCTTCTATTTAATAATGAAGAAACATTATTACAAAGCAAAGGACGCAGAGTACATTTTTGTTAAGGAAGACTTTGACACATAATAAGGTGGTTTGTGGTAAAAAGTACACAATACACTTAAAGAATCCATAAGGATCTAAAATTGAGAGGAATTTACTTTCTCTGGCACATTTGTTCGGTAGTTTTATAAAAAATGAGCATCAATATATGAGACCTATAATTAATATAACAGACTCATAATTTCTATTCACACACTAAACTTCACCTTTCATGTTCAAATGGTAACAACTCATAACCTTAACTTCATCATCCCACTGCTCATTCCATAAGACTGGAGAGCTGAGCAGTATACCAAACATATTGACAGAGAAAGCAGCAAAGTAAATTGTCATGATTGTCTCCTACCTCCGCTCGGCCCTCATAATAGGTTAACATGGACTTTGTAAGTACAAAAAGTCTCTCTTTGTAGTTTAAGGGTGACGTCTTCTTTTTCTGCTGGGACCTTTTAATAAGAATCTCTTCTAGAATACTGTTAAAATTCATCTCGGTCTTCTGATCACTCCTTCTGCTGCCATTGAAGGTACCAGTATTCTAAAGTGAGAAAATAAACAGTGAAAATGTGATGTTTTAATTACCCAAAGATGTTGCCATTTCAATTACTAATATAGGTTTTCCTCTCATCAATATGGGTAATGGGACCCATGAACATTATTCTCTGAGCCTAGATTGAGAATGCCATGGGCAAAAAGGCTCAGCCTCATTTCCTACCCCACTCCCCATCCTGCCCTGTCATTTCACAAGAAAAACTAATTCAGGCTTTCCATGAGGATAACTACCTCTTCTGTTTCTCCCCAGCATCCCTTAGTTCTCTAGCACACTCTTCTTCTATTTGATTGCAAGGAACAAAAATCTCAGATGGCAAAATTCATTTCATTGTATGATAAGTTGTTTAGGCTGGCATTGACGTGTCTCAAGATGTTGGTACACAAAACAGAGGACCACATAACCATCGCAGACTCTTGAATGAAATGAATTGCCACAGGGGTAGATTCAATTCACACTCCAGCTCTGAGAAGGATACGATCTCCACCCAGCACGCTAGTCACCGACCACAGGAGGTTTTCTGGTGTCTACACTACCATACTTCACAGTTCCCTTCTCTATGGCTCCTGCCTCAACCATAAAAGAAAGGAAACCCACTCAGTCATCACTAAACCAATTCAGGGCAGAGTCCACCTGGATGAGAAGGTCCTCAGCCCTGTGTCAGGAGCCCATCTCTCCACACTGTCCATACCTATACCAGGTCCTATAATAATCAACAAAATTTAAATCTGAAGTCTCAAAGATACTCAGAAAAGGCCCAAAGATCCTTATTTGAGATAAACTGGATTAATGAGAGCCTTTTCTTCCCTTGCCTCCACGCACCTTTTCAAGAAGTAATTGCATTGAGGAAAAAGAACTCACATGAAGAGCATTAAGTGGCTACTTGATACGTGACTACTGAGGGATTCCACCATCTTCATACCCAATCTGATACCTCCAATGAGCCCTTATAACTCTGACACCAAGTAGCCATCATCCACTCAGGGTTCTTTAAGGTTACTTTGAGAGAGCTTAACCTCTGAAAACCAGTTCCTTCATTTATAAAGTATGGAGGGAAATACCCCAAGGTTAATGTGAGGTTTGAATGAGCTGTGGGGAAAATGTTTATTATGAAAACACTACACAAATGTAATTAATTGTTAAACTGTACTGCTTTTTTCCTCAGAGCATTTCAACTGCACATCTGGACTGTAACAGCAGCTGCCCCACTGGTCTTCCTTTCTCCAAGCTCTTGCTTTATTTTATTCAAACTACATACCGTTGAAGCAGTCTTCAAAGATTGATCATGCCATTTCAGAGACCCTCACTGTCTCTCCAACACCTGTAGGATAAACAAAAACTCCTTAGTCTGACCCTAGAGATTGCCCACAATCTGGCTGCAACCTGACATCTGATCTCTACTTCCACAGTTCCCCAAACAATCCACACTTGAGTCACATAGTCAGTTAATTTCTAGGGACTCCTTTTGCAGCATTCATTCCCTAACCTAGAAAACTCTTCCCACTCCTCTCTCTCCACCTATGAAAACTCTACCAACTCAAAACTTGACTCCTTGATATAGCCCTTCCTGATGACTCTGATTGATTAAAAACCTTCCAATTCCTGTATCAGTAATCTCTCTCACTCATCATTTGATGAGTAGCAATTAACATACATGTTGTGGTTTGGATCTGGAATGTCCCCAAAAGCTCATGTGTTGGAATCATGGCTCTAATACAGCAAGGTTCAGAGGTGCGGATTTTAAGCAATGATTAGCACTCTAACCTTATCAGTGGATTAATCCATTTGCTGGATTAACCGCTGACAGGTGGATGGGTGGTAACTGTAGGATGGCTGGAAGACATAGGTCACTGAAGATGTGGCCTTGGACTACATCTATCCCTGGCCCCTTTCTCTCCCTCCCTCTCTCTCTTTCCTTCAGCCATGGGCTGAACGGTTTTCCTCCACTGTGCTCTTAAGCCGTGACGTTCTACCTCACCTCAGGCCCAGAGCAATGGAGTCAGCCTTGCATGGACTGAGGCATCTGAAATTGGGAGCTGTTGTTCTTGTCAGGTATTTTGGTCACATCAATGAAAAGGCGACTAACAATACATGTGTTAATTTCTCTACTAGCTGTTAAGCTCCTAAGGAATTGTTCTCAGCCCTCTTGGCACACTAGACTCACCTAGGAGTGTTGTTGTTGTTTCCAATATTGATGTCCAGGTCCCACTCCTTACTCTCCTTTTTTTTCTGTTTTCTTTTTTTCCTTTATTTGGTCTTGGGGGGACCCTGGACATCATGATGATATATATAAGTAGAATTGAGCATCACTATCTTAAAGGAAGAAACTGGGATCTTCTTTGTACCTTTGTTGGTACTTACAGTTTTCTCTCAAAAAGAAGTTAGGTTATGGACCCCATTAACCCATGAGCTGTCCAGAGTACTTAGAGAAAAGCTCTTCTTCCCTTTGCCTCTAAGGTGGTTTTCTTATTCCATATTAAGATTCTGGTACTCTATTTTGTTTTCCTGAGAAACTGTTGGTATGCAAATACCACTTCTTTAGAAATTGTCTTTCATCTTCGTGCAACATATATTCCGAACAAGGTAGAAATGACTACTTATAAGAAAGGCTACCAGGAAAAGTGAGCTATGCCCTGGAGAACAGGCCACATAAACATGTGGTTCCCAACCCAGTGAGCAACACCATAGTTACCAAATAGGAGGCAGGCTTTTGGAAGGCCCAGAGGATAACTAGTTTATGACTTATCTTCAGTTCTAGAAGCAAAAGGTCTCAACATCAGGGAAAGGAAAAAGATTTCACACTGCATGCCCTGGGGTGGAGTGGAGTTCACCTTATCTAATTTATATGACAGATAGTCTTAAAAGAAATCATACCACTTGAATGCAAAGGAATCTTAGCCATCATCTAACTCATCTCCCTCATTTCACAAATAGGCTAAGATTTAGAAAAGTTAAGAATCTTTCCCAAAGTAACAAAAACCAAGACTAGAAACAAAGCCTCCTGGTTCCAATTAAAGGGCTCTCTCCACCATTCCATATCATATAATTAAAGTGCACTGCTGCTGAAATTCATTGCCAATGGGTAATCCTGGTCAAAGCAAACCATTAAAGTTCATGGGAACACAAATGAAGGACAAATCTCCTCATGTAGACTTCTAGCTAGATGGATGTTCAGTGCAAACATTCACCTTGGTTCTCCCTGAAATTCCATTAAAAACAGATAGTCTGTGGTTGTTGTAGGAAAGTTGTGTCAGATTCATTCCACTGTCTTTCCTATTCCTACCTCCCCTCCCTTTCCTTCCATTCCCTTTTGTCTAATCCAATAAACTTCTATTCTCCCCCACCACCCTTATTGTGTGTGAGCATCCACATATCAGAAATTTCATTCAGCCATTGGTTTGGGGGGATCGGCTTATTTCACTTATCATGATAGTCTCCAGGTCCATACATTCACCAGCAATTGTTATGAAGTCAATCTTTTTTATGGATGAGTGACACTACATTGCGTATATGTACCACAATTTCTTTATCCATTCATCTGTTAAAGGGCACCTAGGTTGGTGCCATAGCTTGGCTATTGTGAACTGTGCTGCTATAAATATTGATGTGGCTGCAATACGGGTTGTGTATTCATATATGAACATAGGAAAGTTTTGACTGACTCATTCTACTATCTTTCCCATTCCCATCCCCACTTCCTTCCCCCAACTCCATCCAGTTCAATCCAGTAAACCTCCCCTTCTCCCTCCCTGCTCCCCTGCCTACTGTGGGTCAGTAATCCACATATCAAAGAAAACATTCAGCCTTTAGTTTTTTGTTTTTTGTTTTCCAGTGCTGGGAATTAGAACCCAGGGCCTTGTGCTTACAAGGCAAGCACTCTACCAACTAAGCAAAATCCCCAGTCCTTCAGCCTTTAGTTTGGGGGGTTTGGCTTATTTCACTTAGCATGATATTCTCAAGCTCCATCCATTTACCTGCAAATGCCATAATTTCATTCTTTTTTAAGAGTAATATTTCATTGTGAATATGTACCACATTTTCTTTATCCATTCACCAGTTGAAGGGCATCTAGGTTGGTTCGATAGTTCAGCTACTGTGAACTGAGCTGCTATAAGCATTGATGTGGTTGCATCACTGTAGTATGCTGATTTTAAGTCCTTTGGGTATAGTCCAAGGAGTGGGATAGCTGGGTCAAATGGTGGTTCCATTCCAAGTTTTCTGAGGAATCTCCATACTGCTTTCCAGGGTGGCTGCACCAATTTGTAGTCCCACCAGCAGTGTATGAGTGTACCTTTTTCCCCCACATACTCGCCAACATTTATTGTTGCTTGTATTCTTTTTTTTTTTTTTTTTTTTTTTTT
>JAJEJO010004085.1:0-10986 GCA_020662805.1 Glaucomys volans | reverse complement strand
GAACCCAGGGGCACTCCACCACTGAGCCACATCCCCAGCCCTATTTTTTATTTTATTTAGAGATAGGGTCTCACTGAGTTGCTTAGGGCCTTGCTAAGTTGCTGAGGTTGGCTTTGAACTCGTGATCCTCCTGCCTCAGTCTCCCAAGTGCTGGGATTATAGGCATGCACCACTGCGACCGGCTGTTGCTTATATTCTTGATAATTGCCATTCTGACTGGAGTGAGATGAAATCTTTGAATAGTTTTGATTTGCATTTCTCTAATTGCTAAAGATGTTGGACATTTTTTCATGTATTTGTTGACTGATCATATTTCTTATTCTGCAAAGTGCCTGTTCAATTCCTTAACCCATTTATTGATTGGGTTATTTGTTGTTTTGGTGTTAAGTTTTTTGAGTTCTTTATATATCCTGGAGATTAATGCTCTATCTGAAGTATATGTGATAAAGATTTTTTCCCATTCTGTAGGCTCTCTGTTCACATTCTTGATTGTTTCCTTTGCTGTGAAGAAGCTTTTTAGTTTGATTCCATCCCATTTATTGATTCTTCATTTTATTTCTTGCACTTTAGGAGTCTTGTTGAGGAAGTCAGTTCCTAAGCCGACATGATAGAAAGTTAGGCCTACATTTTCTTCTAGTAGGCACAGGGTCTCTGGTATAATGCCTAGGTCTTTGACCCATCCTGAGTTGAATTTTGTGCTAGGTGAGAGACAGATAAATTCCATTCTGCCACATATAGATTTCCAGTTTTCCCAGCACCATTTGTTGAAGAGGCTATCTTTTCTGCAATGTATGTTTATGACTCAATCTTTATTCTAAGAATTAGCATCTACAATCTAAAGAGGGTTAAATATGAGCTAAACCTATTTTTACTCATTTTTCAGGATAAATTTGAATCATAGAGTTCTTTCTTTCTTCTTCCTCTTACTATTTACTGTGAAATTTAAGTGGATTCACTTTATGTGGCAATACTCTGGCACTCATTCTCAATTTGGCAACTTGAATACTAACTTGGCATATTGATTGTATCAATGTTTGTTCATGTTAGTCAGCTTTTTGTTGCTATAATGAAATGCCTAAGGTAGCTAAAGAAGGGAAGTTTACTTAGTTCACAGTTTTGTAACCTTTAGAGCAAGGTACCCATGGGTCTAGTTCTGGTTCTCAAACGTATCATGGCCTGATGGATGGTACTAGCAGGAGCACATGTGAGCAACCAATCACACCTCCCTGAAAGAGGGGTCAGGCTCAGGCCCACATAACAACTCTCTCACAAGAACACCCTTAACCTGTGTGACAGCGCACTCCCAGTGACCTCAGGACCTCCCACTAGTCCCTGCCTCTAACAGGTCTCATCTCCCAACATCACCATATTGAAGATCAAGCTTCCAATACACAGACCTTTGAGGGTCTGTGTATCCAAACCATAGTAGTTGGTAAAAATCTGTTTGACAATATTAACATAATTAAAGGTTATTTGAGAGTTAAGAGCAGGGGTGGGGAATAATCACATTGTGATTATATATTTAAATGTATATATTTAAATGTATATATTTAAATGTTCCTATCTTTTAGATATACACACTGAGAAATCTACAGATAAAATACTGTCCATAATCTGATGAGGAGTATGTGGGAATATGAACAAAATAAATTTGTTCATGCGATAACTACTGAAGCTGAGTGACAAATACAAGGGGTTTCTTATCCTATCCTATTTTTACTTATATTTGAATTTTTCCACAATAAAAAATTTTTTAAATATGTTCAAGAGAATAACATGGTTTTGCATGTTCCAGTCACAGAACACTTTGGAACCAGTAAGAAAGAAAATAGAAAAATGGGAAAGGAAGAAGAAAAGGGAGGGAGGGGAGAAAAGAACCAAGGTAGTAGGCAAAAAAAAGAAGGAAAAGGTAGTTGGGCTTCCCTTCCTCAAGGAGCTCTGCTACCACTGTGCCTAGCAAAACCTTTCCAATGGACGCAATGACTCCCGGGAAGCAGCCTGGAGCCTCATGATAATGTAACGTGACACTCCCCCCACCTCAACAAAGAGGAATGTGTGGTTTCTAGCCACCAAAAATAAAACCACAGTCTAATGCAACATTGTCCTTGTGATAACTCCTCTCTTCCCTCAACGTATTTTCTTCCCGTTTCCCTGCTCAAATTTCATGGAAACCAAAGTTTGGTTTTCAAGTGCACAGTGTAAGACAAGAAAAATTCTAATCAAACTGACCAAGTACCAAAGTATGGGAGACAGGCAAAGTGAGTACATCCAAACTGCAGCCTTCTTATTAAAGAACCAATGAAAAGATCCTCAAAGATTAATGTCACAATTGAGCTACTCAGCACACTAGAATGAGGCAGCAAATTTGACCAAAGACATTTTTACCCTTATTTCCAGGCTGTAAGGTTCTTAGTGAATAAAAATTTCCAAAACTGAAATGTAAACTGGTATATACCTGATTTATAAGAAGGAAAAGTGATTAAACTGGAAAATGCTACTTCCATAGGAAACATATCTCATCCATCACTTATAAAAAGATAAAAATTATAAACTGCATTCAAAAATGTCATGACATCAGCCCAATCTAATTATTGTTTGGAAATGTCCAGTGACATTTTCATATGTCCCCTCAAGGATGAAATGAACTGATAATATACTCTCCTGTTCTTTGCTCTACACATTATTGTCATTATCCAGTCAGTGATTTTAAATATAGCTACAAATTCTTTGACATTTCTCTCATTAAGAGTCAGGGTCTATGCCCCCTCACCTGGAATCTGAGTGGGTTTGTGGCTCCTTCAACTAACATAGTAGAGCAGAAGTGATACTATGTGACCCATGAGCCTAGGTCATAGAAGCCAAGTAGCTCCTTGGGCCTCTGGTCCTTTGAACACTCCCTCTTGGAATCCAGCCACCATACAGACAGAATCCCACACCAAATGGAGAAACCATACACAGGTGTATGTACAGAATTCCAGTGAAGCCCAGCCTTCAAATCATGCCAGCCCAGGAGCCAGTCATATGAGTGGGAGAACTTTAGATGATTCCAGTCCCCACTCATTTGAGTCACTCCCAGTCATTCAAGTTTTTCAAGAGAAGAGCCCAGACTTTGCGAAGCACAGACAAAACATCCCCATTGTGCCCTGTCCAGTTGCCAACCTACAGGATCCATGGGTATGCTAAAATGGTCGTTCATGTGTGCCTTTAAATTCAGAGTGGATTCTCACACAGCAGTGGAGAACCAGGACATATACTTAGGCTGCTTACTACACCATTCTCACGTCACTTTCTCTAATCCCTGTCAACCTTCTTCCCTCTCTCAAATACTTCCTCTTCTTCACTCAAGTCTTTTCATAATTTTCAGTTCATGAGCCAACTTGTCCACAGGAATAGTTTCAGGCGTTCATTCTGACATTCATTCATTCATTCATTCTAACATTTACTGCATTTCCATGATGTCTGAGAAGCCATGCATGAGGCATTCAGGTGATTACAAAACTGAACAAGACATGATCTTTGCTCTGGAGAGGCACAGGAAAGATGATTTAAAAACAGCAATACCACACTCTGCAAAGGACTATAAAACTGACATTGGTGAAGTATCTTGGAATACTGCCAGCCCTAATAATCACCAATCTGTAATCACTAAAGAGGAAACAATGGCCCCTTTTCAGAGTACTACAGACAACGTCAATGAGAAAACAACACAGGATCAGAATTTTAACAGATGGTTAGAAATACACCAACACGTGAATCAACCTAGATGTTATTGTTCTGATCTTGACACCCACGTCCTCATGGAATGGATACAGAGATTCTTTTTAAAACTTGTTTAATTTTAATTGGAATCATCAACAGGAAATAAAAGTTTAAAAAGACATGTGTTTACTATTTTATTTTCAAATATTTTACAGTGAGTTTTGAGTATTCATTTTGAGTATTTAAACTCCACCTGAGTTTTAATTTTGAGTATTTTATGAATGTAGGAATGTAATTAAAGAGAAAAGCAATAGTTTTAAGTATAGAAAAATGACTTTTAATTATATACATTATTTGCCACTCCCACCAGTATTCCCCTCAGTGCTTGACACGGTTCCACTGGGAATAATGAAGATTCTTGCACGGTCTAATCTTCTGGGAAATGTGGACGTGGCATGCTCTTTCTTGTTTTCGTGTTATTTCTTATTGATATCGGTAGAGATTTCAGTAGATAATAAGACAGTAAGTGATTTGGAACATAAAAATAACACTGCTCAAGTTAATTGATTTCATATTAATATTACCTCAAGCAAACAGAAAAAACGTTGTGGGTCAGATCAATAAGAGTTATTGTCCACTGCTCTCAGTTAGCTTAATGCAGCCAGCCTGCCTGTCTGCTTTAGCCTAAACCAGAATGTGCCCCCCTCTTAGGGAAACTGTTTTCACAGTTCAGGGACCACAGTGGATTGCATATAAGATTGATGGGAAGCTGTATCTTGGGTGTCAATTAACTATTAGCAGAAGGAAGTTCCACTTTATATACTATAGACAGGTCAAAAGGCATTTATGCTTCAGCCTCCCAGAAATGTCTAAGTACAACTGTTCGTTATCCTTGACATAACTTTAAACCATGACGTGTCAAAACCTATATAGTTTATGAGGATGGCCTCGACTCTTATCGTGCCTAGTAAGACGAAAACCAGAACCAGTTAATGGTTTAGTGATGTTTTGTTTAAGTAGAACTTGATTTGTTTTGATTATACTTATGTCCATCACATTTCCTTAGAGCTTTATCACCTTCCCTTCTATGTAACCTCAAAAGAATGTACTCAAGTTGAATGTATAGATATATATAGATCATGTGTGAAATGGTAGTTGGACTTAGAATTTAGCCTTGTAACTGTAAAGTTAAACTAAGCCTCAGATCTTCAAGTCTGTCGCTTTACTCGCTGACGCCTTCCCCCCACCAAGCTGTGCCAGGACCCCTGCTAGGCTGGACCTCGGCAATTATGCACTTTTCAGACTAGATGCATTCCAAGCATAGGGCTTAAATGAAAATAATATAACTAATTTTTCTATCTAGATTCAATTCTAGGATCAAAATTACATACCCATGGGGAGAAAAATTATTCTGTACACATAGTACAAACCTTTAGAAAGAAACAAAGATATGATGTTGGAACCCAGGCCATTTTGGGCAAGAGGGATCTGAGGAACATTTGCACAGAACTTCCAGAATTTTTCAAAGGTTTGAACAGAAACATTGTATTTATACAATTTCCATTTCCCATTACCCCATTAACTTGTATGACCTCCAAAGCAAATAAATTGTTGTCACTCATAAACTTTCCCTGACATTTAAAACTCCTCAAGCTAGAAACTCCTCCCTTTGGAATATTATCTGAGCTAAATCTCAATATTACATTTTGCCAATAAAGTCTGAAAATTACATGAGTTGAGAAATCATTTTCTATAAATAAATCAATGCCCAATTTTTCCGGTGCTGTGTGAAATTCTGAAAATCAAATTTATTTAAATAAGTGATAGTGATATTTAGAAAGCCACAACAGAATAAATTAGTTAATATGTGCATGTACACACATCACACATATACATAAATCTTCATTTGGTCCCACACAAATTTCTTTAAAGCATATTTTTTTTTGGTTTTTGTTTTTGTTTTTTTTCCTGAGTACTTGGTCTTACACAACTCAAGCAAAGGAAAATTAATTTGGCATAACCTGGTGCCCAGATGCTGAAACACATTAAGTATTTGGTAAGTATTCAGATGACTTAATGATTTCACTTTATTTAAACCTTGCTGTACTTTCTTCAGAAGTCAAACCTCAGGTAAAGGAAGCATCTACTTCAGACCCACCACCACTTTTAGTTTCTCTTATTGTCACTGAACAGACTTGAAGGAAACTTCCTATTTCAAAAATATCCATCTGCATTTTAAATCAGCATTTTGGCACCACAAATTAACCAACAATCATCAGGATCCTTTTCTTCTAAGATGCTCCTGAGGATGGATTCTGTGCACAGGAGTTCTTTTCCTTGTGGCGGCTAGAGGCTCAGTTTCCCCACCCACCTGAGGGGTCCACAAGTCTCAATGTGTCACTGATGAATGAAATGATGGTGTTCCAACCAGGCTCTCTCGCTCTGATTACCTCAATGTGACAGTCTGTCCACAACTATTCTGAATTCCCTATTAAAGGGGTATTCTCATGGTATATAGAGACTCCTGTCTGTAACATGAAAACTTAGGGCAAAACTCACAAACCCTGAGGTCCCTCCGACATCATTTGTAAGATTCAAGGACTGAAGCCATTGATCTCTAATGCTGTCATTAGCCCTTTAATTCATTATTCAATTAGCCAGTGCAACTTAATATGCTAGAAGCCCACTTGCTCCCCAAATAACTACCATCTTAAACACATAAAAATCAACCCCCTAGAATATAAGCATGCACAATTCGACATATTAAAAGACCAATTTTTTCTTTGAGTTAGGGTCCTGCTACTTGGCCCAGGTTGGCTTGGAACTCTGGGGTTCAAGTTATCCTCCCACATCAGCTTCCCGAGTAGCTGGCACCAGAGGCACACACCACTTCATTCAGTTTCTAAAAGACCAAAATTTAAGCCGATCCCAAAAAACCAAAGGCTGAATGTTTTCTCTGATAAGTGGATGATGATACATAAGGGGCCCGGGGAGTGGTAGGGAGGAAAGAAGAATGGAGGAACTTTGGATTGTGTAGAGGGAAATGGGGAGGGAGCAGGTGGAGGAGGGAAAGATAGTGGACTGAGACAGACATCATTACCCTATATACAAGTATGATTACATGAATGGTGTGAATCTACATCGTGTACAACCATAGAAATGAAAAGTTGTACCCCATTTGTGTACAGTGAATCAAAATGCAGTCTGTAAAAATAAAAATAAATTGAAGAAAAAAAAGGACCAAAATTTTAATTTGCTTCCTGACAGAGCCATAGGAGACATATGCAATGGTTCTTTAAATATGATCTTAAAGATTTATTTTCCTATGCCATCCTCTGTCATCTTATTCCACCAGTTATTGACAGTGGACTTCTGGCTAAGCAGCATGATTTAGTGGAAGGAACTGGAACGGCTGAGCTGATTAACTGGCTCTGAATCTCAGCTTTGTCATTTATTAATTACATAAGTTTATGCAATTTGTTTAAATGCCCAGGGACTATTTCTTTGTCTGGAAATGAGAATGGCATCAACCTTACAGGATTATTATAGGGAAAAAAAAAAGAAATTGCACATTAAGTTTCTTACACATAAGCAAACCCTTGGAGAGGTAGGTCAACTGTTGCCATATCTTTATTCTGAATTGATTCACCGTTACACACTCAATAACTATTAACTGAGTATTTGCTAAGTGCCAGATATGTTCTCAGACTCTGAAACTAATAATAAAACGTAAAACACAGCCAATGTTAAGAGACCCATATCCTAGTAAAAGGGACAGACATAACAGAAACTAACATGTTCATTGGCATGTTATTAATGTTAGACCAAAGATGGCTACAAGCTTCAATCCGACCTGGAGATGGAAACAGAAAAAATATCAGCAAAGGTGAGAACTGGGCTGGGCTACAAAGCACAGTAAGTTGTGAACCATGAAAGAGGGTGGGGGAAGGAGGCACCCAAGGCCAAGAGCTCAGCATTGTAAAATGCAAGGTGAGCATGAAGAAACACAAAGAGTAGAAACAGCATGTGTTAATTTAAACATACCCCATTTCAACACTCCTTACTCTCCCTGTCCCCAACCAACACACACACATACACACAAACACATATTCCCAAAGGAGAGAATACTGTTTCCACTATTTAACAGAAACCAAAACCAAACTGATTCCTTTCCAGCCTTGTGCTTATTTATTCACTCACTTTCCAATGAAACATTTTATTTAAAATCCACTTGACATCAGGCATCATGGCAGGAACAGAGAGGTGCAATATCCAGATGCAGGATTACAGGGAATGAGGCCTGGGCACTCTGAGATTGGAAATCACTGGATCCAAACTTCTCAGTTGAGAGATAACAATACTGAAGTCCCAAAAAGCTGAGTTGGCAAACACCTCTCTTCCTTTGTTCATTAATACTATTATTGATCCCTTATTTTTTTAAAAAATAAAACATTCACCATAATTACTTGTGAGAATGCTACATTAGATGGTAGAATGAGGCAGACATCATTACCCCATTATGATTACATTATGATTACACAAATGGTATGAATCTACATTGTGCACAGCCATAGAAACAAAAAGCTGTACCCCATTTGTGTACAATGAATCAAAATGCAGTCTGTAAAAATGAAAAACGAATAAATAAAAAAATGATGGGATATTTTTCCTAGTGTCACTCAAAAGGTAAGACTTCACACACACACACACACAATCACACAGTTCTTTAACTTTTAAAGCTATAGTCCATCCAATCTTTCATTTCATTAAATAATTTAATGCATGTAAAACATTTGGAAGAGTTAACAATAGTAACATATGTCCATATGTTTGCTATCACTATTACTGTTTTAATTTTCATAGAATTATTACAAATCACTAAGAAACTGAAATGTGCAGGAGTAGATGGCACTTTTACAGGAGCCTTTTATAAATGAATAAATAAAACCAAAGACAAAATAATAATAACAGTATGCAATATCAACAAAACAGAATTGATAGTCTAGAAATAAACCCATACATCTATCATCAATTGATGTTTAACACATGATAAGACCATTCAATGGGAAAAGAATCTTTTCAACGAATGACACAAGGACAACTGGATACAAATGAATGAGCCCCTAACCACACACAAAAACTTGAAGAACTAAAATTATAAAATTCTGAGAAGAAAATGTAGGTGTGAATTTTTGTATCCTTAGATTAACTAAGAATTTCTTAAATATGACACAGAATATAAGCAACAAGAGAAAAATGGATAAATAACTTCATCAACTTAAAAGGTTTTGAGTGTCAAAGGACATTTTCAAAAAAAGTTCAAACAATACAAAGAGTGAGAGAACATATTTGCAAAAAAAAAAAAAAAAAAAAAACAGGGCTGGGGATGTAGCTCAGTTGGTAGAGTGCTCACCACGTAAGCACAAGGCCCTCGTTCAATCCCCAGTACCACAAGAAAAAAAAAAAAAACACAAGTGAACAATAAAAATAATCTAATTGTAAAATAGGCAAAAGTAGCCAGGTACAGTGGTATGTGCTTAACATCCCAGCTATTGCTACTTGGGAAACTGAGGCTGGAGGATCACTTGGGCCCAAGAGTTCAAGGCCAGCCTAGTGATATAGTGAGACCCCCATCTCAAGAAAGAAAAAATTAAACAAAGAGCCAGGCACAGTGGTGTACACCTGTAATCCCAGTGGCTCAAGAGGCTTAAGCAGGAGGATCTTGAGTTCAAAGCCAGTCTCAGCAAAAGTGAGGCCCTAAGCAACTCAGTGAGACCCTGTCTCTAAATAAAATACAAAATAGGGCTGGGGATGTTGATCAGGGGACGAGTGTCCCTAAGTTCAATCACTGGTGCCAAAATTAAAATTAAAATTAAAAATAAGCAAAAGATCTGAACAGACATTTCTCAAAAAAACATACACTAATGGCCAATAAACACATGAAAAGTGTTCAACCATCCTTAGTCATTAGGGAAATGCAAATCAAAACCACAAGATACCACTTCACACACACTAGGATGGCTAAAATAAAAAAATTTAAAAACACTGAAAAATAACCAGTATCTGCAAGAATGTGGAAAAAACAGACGCCTCATACATTACTTATGGGAATTAAAATGGTATAGCCACTGTGAAAAACAGTTTGGTAGTTCCTCAAAAGTTAAACAGTGAGTTACCCTATGACTTGGCATTTCCACCCCTAGGTATAAATCTAAGAGAATTGAAAGAACATTACTCAAACAAAAACCTGCACATGAATGCTCAAGCAGTACGACCTGTAATAGCCAAAGAGTGGTAACAGTTCAAATGCCTATAATTGATGAACAAATAATTGAGGTAAATCTATACCATGGAATATCATTCCACCATAAAAAGGAATTAAATACAAAATATTACAACATGGATGAATCTAAAAAACATGTTACATAAAAGAAGCCAAACACTCTTGCATTGATTCCATTCATATGAAATATCAGAACAGAAAAAATCCACAGGAGCAGAAGGTAGATTGCTGTTTCAATGGGAAGAAGAGAGATAATGGAGGATGGGGTTTTCTTTTGAGGGGGTCACAGAAATCATTTGGAATTGGAAAGCGATGATGGTGACATAATATCACAAACATACTAAAAATCACTGGAATGTGCTCTTTTAAATTATTTAAATGGTTAATTTAATGCTAATTAAATTTATTTTCAATAAAAGACATTTAAGAAAATTCATGTACAATATATAAATAATATGCTTGTTGGGGATGTAGTGCAATGATAGAGCACTTGCCTAGCACATCCCTGGTCCTGCATTTGATCCCCTGCACCAAAAAACAAAAAAATACACACACACACACACACACACACACACACACATATGCAAACATATATGAATGTATTTTATATTTTGTGATCCCTGTATATATGTATGGATACATATACATATACACGGATGAGAATTAAAAGTGAAAGGAGATAATAGAAATAAAAACAGTGGGAAGAAAACATTGGAACCCAAGTTTACGTGTTAAGTGGTGGTTGATTCCTACTTGAGCACATATGGCAGAAACTAAGTATAGCCAAAATCAGCCTTGGCAATTCCTCAGCAGAACCAGGTCACAATGGAGACTGATACTCCATCTCTGAGTAAGTTCAACACAGCACTGGCGGAAATGTTCAGAAGCCACTGGAAAATCTATCAGTTAGTTTTTTATAAGAACAAAAATAAAACCTGTTGCATAATTATTAGCATAAAACAATAAAATATTAGTTCTCAGGATTCCATAGGTTGGTTAGGCAG